>VZTO01005171.1:45502-164993 GCA_013400615.1 Syrrhaptes paradoxus
GGCAGAGCAGCCGGGTCACTTTAACACGTCCCTTCATTGCCACTCCCCAGCACTTTTACTCACTGGTGCCTCTGAAATTTTATGGGTCATATTTTCCAAGTCTGAATATTTCCCGAAAACAACTCAAAGTAGCCAAAACTGTTCCAACAATTAGGATATTAGGGTTTTTTTCATTTTCTTTAGTTTTTTTAGAGTTGAGGGTTTTTTTAAATCCTCATGGTTTAATTGCAGGCTGTCAGGGCAACACTGTACTTCTTGGAAATTGAAGGATAATCCTTTGAAATGCAAAAGGTGACCAGAATAAACAAAGAGAGAAATTACGTTACTGAAATGACTATCAGTGTCAGCATCTCAACTGACTGGGGAAAGGCACTCTCAGATAAATACATTAAGAAAGTACTAAGCCAAAGACTGGATTTTCACACAGAGCTAACATCTTTTCCACTCCAGATCTTAGCCATTATTTTATATTACTTGTGCATTATTTTTTTTTAGNTGAACATATCACTGCAATGTGTAGCACTGAATGCAAAACTGGGAGCCATGATCTGCAGATTGCAGTGTTCAAACAGTTCTTTTTCCAGCGCATTGGGAGTAGGTGAAAAAGAACATCAATCGGAAACCCACAGTTGGGTCATACAGACATCCTGGTCAAACAGAAGTTCCCCATTTGACTAATGGGAAAACCAAAGCACAGGAAGCTCATATCACCAGGGTACAGGTGTTTCCAGGGCAAAGACTATACTTTCATGGGTCTGCCTCAGAAATATGTGCAACATTGGGTCTGTGATTTCTAGATGCTACCATAACACAGATAAAAACACTTAACACCAATGGTAAAGGCAGAGCCAGGAGCTGGACTTGAATCACCTGATTTGCAGTCCCAGAAATTCCTTGCTAGTTTATTATCCCATATCTCTTCAGACTCACTGAAAGTGGTGGTATTTTTCTTGGAGGATAGAGATTGACAAGCACTAGCTAAGGAGGAGAGCCAGGAGGTAACGTTCTGATATCTTATTTGTTGGCCACACTCCCTTTAGACTGGTTCATTTTATTAATGCTCTTTCTTCCTATTATTGTCTCTTCCAGTAGAGCGTTATAAATTCTGACCATTTTCCTTTGAACTGATTCCTAATCCATGTTTCTTGTTTAGGAAAATCAAGTGTATTTGAAGGTAAAGTTAGCTTTTTCCTAATATTTCCGTTGCTTTGTTGTTGTTACTGCTCTGATGTGGGAAGACCTATTGGCCACAGACATAACTCCCTCTTTACACACAGCTGGCAAATGAAAACAATATCAGAACATCTCCATGACACACAAGGCTTTTATACAGTGATGTTTCAGACTTTACTGCAGTTTCCTTTGGAAATGCTTAAAACAACTACATCTGTTTCCTTTCATTGGGATTTTGTGTTCTTTAAGCCAAAAGGAGGGGATAAAACTCAATAATTCTGAACAATAATTCCAATGTCCTATATAAATATTTTTTAGACTGCAGGTTTGTTTTTTTTTCTTTCCACTGAAAATATAAAATAGCTTGTCTGTTCAACGTAATGAGAGTTCCTGGATACTTCTGCCTTGCTTTGTTATGCACAAATACTTGAACTAGATTTAAACAATCTGGCTCAGATGTTGGTATCAAGCTAGCAGTGCCTGCAGAGAAAGCAGTACAGAGCCAGACACCTAATGGCAAGAGGGAGCACAACATACATTTAATTTACTATGTTTCTTAAGTGCATTTTGCATCCTACAGTGACTGTCAGCCTGTGATAGCTATACTGCTACCAGCCCGAGTACGTACTTCCTGCAAATGCAGCAGAGACCCACCTCCCATGGCTCAGCCCAGGGTCAGAGAGTGCCTGGTAGCCTTCCCTGGCACTATACATAGAAGATGGTAAATGCAGTCATAAGCCAAATAGAGCTTTTTGAAGGCAACTTACATTTTACTAGTACTACAGAGGGGTAGAATTGAGTCATGCAAGCTACAACTTCTAACAAAAAAAACCCCCAAAAAGCAATGTTATCTCTCCCCATATCTGAGCACCGAGTCTGTCTCTGGATCCATTTGTGCTTCTCAGACCAGTGCTTTTCTAACAGATATGTACAGCTCTGGTCTAGTGTTCCCTGCTTAAGAAACTATTTGTTATGCATCTCTCTTGAAATCACTCTTAAACCAGGCCAAGATAAAGCGCAAAACAAAGTGCTTAAAACATTTAGAGTAGAAGATGCATTTAAAAGTGTAAAAGAAAAAAACATGCAGATGAGGCAGCTTCTCAAAGATCAAGTCTACTCACCAAGACCTTGACACCTGCCCAAATGTCTGCCTGCTTGCCCCTGGTTCCAGGAAGGCAACTTTTTCTATCCTGATCAGAATTACACGAGCTTTCCATCTGGTCTGTGACATTTCTGCTGGGCTGGGTTGCTCTCTGTTTTCCTCTGTCACTGATAATACTGCAAGTACATTCGGTTAACTCTTCCTTGGGTCCACACTTCAGAAGTCCTATTCCTTCTCTGAGTTACCTGAAAAATTCCCGTAACAAAGTGTGATTGTATACATGTTCCCTCTGCAGCTCTCCACAGTATCTGTTTTTTAATTCATGTAATACATGCATTGGGATCTCTCAGTCTAGACATGTTCTGTACTGTGCCAGAAGAAAAGGCGCATGTTTATGATCACAAGAGGAGTATAGCAGTGTTCCTGGGACTTCAGCTATCACAGGATTTCCCTGCCTTAGTTCCTGTTAGAGCGTTAAGATAGCAGGGAAGTCTTTACTTCCACAGGATACACCTCTGAGTGCATACAGAAGAAGAAATGGAAGAGTATTGGGACAGAGTATCACAGCTTTGTACTTGTATCTCAGTAGTCATGATACCTCAACACTTATCTCCTTTTCAGACTAAAAATGCCAAATCATCCACTGTGTTATATGCTAGCTGTTCCTCCGAGCTCAGGGGAAACTGGATCTCTTGGCAAAGGCAGGAGGAAAAAGTGTTTGCACTCAAGTTCTGCAGCTTGGTCACAGAATACCTCGAGTCGCTGGGAGCCATGAACTTCAACCCAAGCTAACACAGCTACTGAAGGCTACAGAATTCGATGCCTTTGTGTCCTCTTTAACATATCACTCAGCTTCACCCACAGCAGTAAGAGTTGTGGATTGAAAAATGCTATTCTAAACCACCCATTTGCTTTTTGAGTGTGGATTGTGAGATTTTGAATATGGACATGAGAGACAAAATGCACGGGATGGTTGAAACACAAGTAAGGAGTGGGCTTTCTTCACAGGATAAAATACTTGTCTTTTTCTGAGAGATTAAGATCGAGAATAGCACAGCACTGTCATATGTGAAGAGGAAATACATCAGTGCTTGAAATACTGCTGCAGACAACAGAGAAGACATGACATTTTTAAAAAGATTTCTGAAAACAATGAGACCCACGGTTAATCTCAGAGTAATTCCAATCTGGGATATTAGGCCTGAGACTAAGTTAATTTACTGGATATGAACATAAGTTAAAAAAAAATTATTCATTGACTAGTCTGTTTTTTCATCTTACCATCCTTATCCTTTATTATTTGCTGTCACTCGCTCTTCCATAGTTTAGCACTGTGCACACCCCCTTTTTTTCTCCAGAGTCTGTGTAGCTACATCCCAGGATCCATGTAAAATAACCGCAGAAAACCAAAATGTACAATCATGGCTGTGTACCTGAAATAAAAGCTGAATTTGTGGGGAATGAATGGCATCAATGGAAATAGGCCATTTTGGCATTTACTTCCTTCTGGCATTGAACAAGGTTAAAAAGTAAAGAGCTAGATATGGCTTACTGTATACAGAGACGAGAGAGGGGAGAATATAACTTCACAGCTGATGCCAGATGGTAAAAATAATTTCTTAAGATGGTACATTTGCTTTCCGTTTAACAGTTAATAAAATACTTTTGTTTGATGTTCCCCATTAAGATCTGTAGTAGTTTAGATCCACATATGTGAGGAAACTTCCTTTCTATTACCTTTCAGAAACAGTGTCCTTAAATATTTTTCTCCCCACTTTCCTAAGACTGTATTTTTTCCTGTTTTAAATTTCCTCCCTTCATCTCTAACTATTCGACTGACAGACAGCTGTAATGTGGCACTAAGTACATGAGCCAATGTTGTTCACTATTCTCACAAAAAAGTTACTCAAGCTATGAGGTATCTACCAAAACAATAATTTAAGACTTGTAGTTTTGGCCATTGCTATTTTTAAGTTTAAATGTCCATTGCCAAGAGTCTTATATCCAAAGCTGACCTTCTTTAAGATTGCTATAATCTGCTATGGAGTGTCTCTTGGATACATTCACATAAACTATTCTGGCACAAAGACATTGAAAAAATTCATCAGTTCTAGCAGTCGTGTTGAAATCTAGAATAATTTGGCTCTGATCACATGGCAGTATTTGAAGAGCTTTAGGAAGAATTATTTTATCTGAAGTACTGCATAGGGCTTCTCATTTTTCTGGGAGCCTGCATTGCACATTGTTAAAGGCAGGGCACCAGAACCCATGGAATGAGGTTGCTACTGTGTTTGGAGACACAGTCGTAGAGTCAACACAAAGACCATTCTTTTCCTAAAGCTATGCTGAATATAATGAGCATGAAAATACACTAGACAAGGATGGACAGCTCATGCTCCATAGTACCTGGAGAGGGCATAAGTTGTAGGAAAAGATGTTCAAGATCCTGGAAACAGCAGTCAACTAATTGTTGGAGGTTTGAGCAGCTGCCAGGGTGAAAATGCAAAAGGAACTGGAAATTTCAGTCACCCGACTGTGGACAAGGTAAACATCCCATGAGGAAGGCAGTTCTAAATGGTAAATAATAAAAATGGTAGTACTTTGAAAAAAATAATGAAAGATCCAAAGAAGAGAAGCAGCTTGGTTTAGGCCTGAATAGTGAACAGGAGCTGGTTCACAGCATGTTAATTCAGAAACATTCTGGGTCAAGGATCATAATGTGCTAAAAATCCATGTCCTTGTCAGGCAGAAGGGGTTTGCCAAAAAAATACCCCCCCCTCCATCCCCTCAAAGATGCGGACCATTAGCAGTGAATCTCAGAAAAGTCAATAAAAGATAAGACAAAGCTAATCAGGTAGAGCAACTAACAGGGTAAAACACTTGGGAGAATGAGAGCAAGAAGGCAGTTTAAGGGCACTGTGGTAGAAGATTAAATGTTTTCTACCAGTTAAAAACATTCAGTCAAAACACAAAGAAACCAATGCAACTAAAAAACAAAGAAAAGAAAGCTGTCAGGAGTTAAAATTGTATTCTTCAAAACTGGGAGTTATATTTAAGAGGAAAAGGGAAGAAAGTGTAAACATTGGCAAGATAAACATAAAGCCATAATAAGGAAGGCCAATATGAAGCATGCCGTTTACCAAAGGTATTAAAACTAATAATAGAAACTTATTCAAACATCAAGAGCAGGAAACATGCCAGAGAGTTGGTGAGCCTGAAAAATGATCTATGTGTAAAAGGCATACTCAAGAAAGATCAGACTAGAGCAGAAAACCTGAAGCTGACGCCAAGGTTTCACTGTTCACTGCAGAGAAGTTTATGGAGTTTCTCATACCAGGACCATTCTTTACAGAGAAAGAGTCTGAAGACTTATCTCAAACTGAAGTGTTGATATAAGGACTTTTGTGTCTAGAAGAAAATGTAAACCCCACAATAACTGTTAATCAGGACCATGTGGTATTTACCTAAGTGCTCCAGAGGAACTCCCTATGAAGGCTAGGAATGAACTGTGGTGCATGATATATTGCTTAAACCAGCCCGAGCACGAGAGAAATATAAGGTGATAAATACAATGGAAGATTTTAAAAGAACAGAGTTAGTGCATATAAGGATAAATGTGATGTATCTAGGAAAGGCTTGAAGGGGAGAATAAAGCCTTTTAGAGGAAACATATTACCTTATAAATCTGTTACAGTTCTTTGATCCAGTCACTGAACTTGTAAGAAACATTGATTCAATTGATATAGTGATTTTATCAGCAAGTATTTGACATCTCTCAACAGAGATGCTTAAAGGAACTAAGCTGTCATAGGAGTGGTCACGTAGATTATTAAAAATAAAGGGTCAGAATAAATGGTTGGCTTTTTCAATTGAAAGATGTTACCAGTAAGGCCCAAGGGAGCAATACTGACTCATGCAGTTCATTAAATGAATTGGGAAGGGACTGAAGAGTGAAGTGATGAAGTTAGTAAATGATACAGAATTGTTCAGGCTAGCCAAAACTAAAGCAGACAGCAAAGAGTTGTAGAAGGATCTCATGATACTAAGTGACTGGGTTCAGAGAAAGTAAAGAGGGAACAATTAAGTGTAAGAATTTATTGGCAGCTAATGAAATTATGAGGCAAGCAGTTTAAAGCAAACAAAAGGAAATACTTTTGCTGCAAATACTCAAAATGTGGAACTCATTGCCACAGGACCCTCTGGAGCCCAAAATTACATTGAGAAAGTAATTAAGACAAATTCATTAAAAAACCAGTTCATACAGCATGGCTAAACACAACAAAGCAGTTGTAGCTCCTGGATTAAGGAGCCCCTAAACAAGTTACTACTGGAAGCTTGGAGGTACAGCAGTGGAAAGGTCATTCTATAATTGCACTATTCTTGTGTTCTTCCCCTGAGCATCTGCTGTCAGATGAATTATGGCCGAATGAATGAAGAATTTTGATCACTGACTTCTAAGAACTGGAAATATCCTATTCATTTTTTTTTCTTTTTTGGTCTTATCCATCTGTTTGTATTTGTCTCATCTTGTAGGTTTGGGACAAAGACATTTACTGTATGTTTATACAGCATTTAGAGAAATTAGGGCCAAGAGCATTTAAATTTTAGCTCTGAACTTCCAGATGTTATTATAAGTGTTAATCTACCTTTCACAGAGAAGGCTTGTTATATTACAAAAACAAACAAATAACATCCTCTGTTGAAGAAAATTAAATTGCAATGTCAAGCACTTCAGAGTTCAGAAAGATGTAATTTAAAGTTCTCCAAGCAAGCTTTAACCTTTGCAGTCCAAGCCTGGCAAAGCTAGAAATTAGTACACAGAAGAGAAACAACCCAGTGTAGGTGCCATGTTTCATTTGGTCTCTTTATGCATTAATGGATCATTTTATACACACATTCCGTTCATATACACACCAAAAGTCATAAAGTGTAATGCTGTAACTGGGTCCTTCATTTTACAGTTTCAGCATGAATAACAGAAGAGTGCTGAATGAAAGACAACTGGAATGAGGAATCAGGGAATCAAAACTGTAAAACAAAAAAGATGAAGCTTGAGGGAACAGCTTTGTAGTAGTGATATATTTTCTATTGTTTAGCAAAGAACTTGGGTCATTAGTGAGGTAAAATTGTGGAATTATTTTCACTGATGGGAGTACATTGGGAACAGCTGGCTTGGTGACGTGTTCCAGCACTGAGAAGGATCCTGTATTGTATGAGAAGTTGTAGGATTTCCTTCATGATCAAATATAGATGTAATATAAAAAATGTATTTATTTCTAATAAAAAACCCACAGAAATGCATTTAAATGTCTGTGTCTGTATCTTTTGGATGAGAAGAATGAAGGCTGGAAAGTTCAGATTCTAAGCAAATGAAGAGGAGTTTCCTTGCTGGTGATTTTCCAGAGAAAGTAGATTCTAGGGCAGTGTTATGTCAGAGAGACAAAACAGAGAAAACGAGAGGTGTGGAGAGAACAGAGAGCCTGGGTACTCTGTTTGTCCTTGGGGTCTATCTTTCCTCCTTGCAAACCTTTTAGAACTTTAATCTCTGCACCAGGGCTGTCTAGTTACTGAATGCCACTTTTTGGGTGCTGTTCACCTTATTTATAGTACAGTTTCTCCCTCCCCCTCTGTACTGATAGCATGGTGTCCTAAGGGTATCAAAATTAGGACCATCTGAGGTGTAGACCAATGCCTGAAAGTCTTTATCCTTTAAGTTTGTTTATCCCATAAGCCAAAATACTGAACAAATTTTGGTATAAACAAATATACAGTCCATGATGGAGCTGGGCTGTGCGCACAGTCTGGGTGTACATCCATGGTGGCTAGAAAAGTCCTGTGGGATGTGGTCAGGTTCATTTGACACACTCTTCATTTGCATCCTATTCAGCTGTAAGGTGCAGGACATGGTGTTGGGGAAGTTGGTATATTTCTTGCATTCCCATTGGGAAGCATCCTCTCATCATTGACTAGCACCAGAGAATGTACTGAGGACCATGCACAATCTTCTCCCAGCTTTAGCATCAACCAGACAAGCTAGGAGGCTTTCCACCAGGAGAGGAAAAAAGCATTTCTTTCCCCAGTCCCTTTCTTCTACAATCCCTGCTTTTGAGCAGGAGCTATCTGCTGATCAGGTCTTTCTGTTTTCATCCTTTGCAAAGTTCCAAAAAACTGTCTGGTCTCTCCAGGAAACAACCAGCAGAACAAATTGTTTAGCAGGCAGTAGAAAGGCCACACACATCTTATTACGGAGAGTTTACCGTGCCCAACGACCCAGCTCTGCACAACGGAACAGATTCGTAGGGTGAAGCAGTTACTCTGCACCCCACAATGCTGAATGGGCCCAGGATAAATGAATGAGTCAAGTGCTGTCTCTGAGTGAAAGTACAACACTGCGAAGTGCTGAGCTCTCACAGCTTCTATTAACTCCTACTGTCCCAAACCGGTGAAATACTAGGTACCTCTTTGGATCTGGATCATGATTTGCTTGGCCACCACAGTCTTTCCCAGTCAAGGGCAGACATCATGGTATCCTTACTTAAAATGTTAGCAAGGAAACAAATTCCTGCCACAGCCACAGGCTTTCTCAGTTACTGTGTAGGCTGCTCAGGCTCAATTCTCACTCAAAAATCTCAACTACTCATGGAAATTAACAAAAGTTAGATTGCACCACCCTATTCCATAGGCATCTTCTGAGAATGAAACCACGAAAAATTTCACATCATAGTAGTGAGAAACAAGCAGAGAGATACACATAACTGAAACAGGTTTTTCCTCGAGGAATTTTCTTTCTTATCCTTCAAGAAACAACTTGTGCTGTTCCTGTAGCAATCTCTGTAGGGTAACCAAAACTACCTGTGAGGATCAAGTTCCCATAAATCCAAATAGGAATTGGGTGCTTACATATCTTACATGTGTAATAAATGGGGTGGAGAGCTAGAAGTCCCTTTGTTGAACCTCGGGAGGACACAGTATTATACAATCCCCGAGGAAATCCCCAAATATTACAGTTATGTCACCCCCCCTTATCTGGATGCACACTCTCTCAAATACAAAATTCCAGCAAGTCCCTGTGTGATTCTCAAGAAATGTCTTCAAGTAGTACATCCTGGCATGTGGACATCCCTGTACCATGGGGATGAAAATGTGTCCTGGCGTTACATATCCCATACTTGCTTTGAAAACAAAGTTAACATATTACTTTTTAGACACATGACTAGCAATCATAGCAAAGCATGACCTTGTAAAGGTCAGTAAATATGTGCAAGTTTGCAGACTAACCACAGACATCTACAAATCACAAGAAGCTTATGCAAAACTATTGTCTTGATGTTTCTTTGTGCCATTCCTCATTATTTTTAGAAATATCTGCCTTAACACGGAGATTATTCTGCATTTTAATTTTCAATTGTTTTTGCATATACTCTAATCAGTGCAAAGTCAAAAGGAAGGTTTTTGAAAGGAGATATGAGATCTGTCTTGTCACCAGATGACAGCATGTTGAAAAGTTAACAAAATGCCATGGCAGAATAAGAGAGGGATTTCGCTTTTTGTTTTGCTCCTTAACATGAATTGCCAAGCATTCAGGAGTTCTTCGGATCAGGGCTCAGTCATCACTTTCAGAGTGAAGAAATTACTCCTTGACAGGAAAGGGCAAACTAGATTCTTGTTTTCCTTCAATTGTATTAACATTTGCCGTGGTTGGACTATCGCTATTGTAGTTTAAGCCCACAGGAAGGGGCTCTGGAGAAGGAAATCTTTGTGAGAAAATACCCTCACACCATTTCTTAGGATTTTTTTGTGGTGGTTGGGGTTTTTTTGTTCCGTTGAGGGAGAGGCTTTCTCTCCAGGGACTATGCCACAGGCCTTGTCTCCAAATCCTAAACTGTGAGGAAATCCTTAAAGCTGTCCATCAGCTTTCCATCCAGTATGGTAGCAGTATCATTCCCCTGAAGGCTAGCTATGGGAGACTGGAATGTCTCCTTCCCCTTCCCAGTCTGAGGGGAACACAGGGGAGGGTCAAAGGGGGAAAGCAGGTTGATGGGCTTAACCTGAAGCCCTTCCCTCACATGTGGGATCAAAAAAAGAGCAAAGAACTGCAAATCCTTGCAAATCAGTGGGAGGGAACGTGAGGCGATGTGACCAGCAACTGCTCGGTGTTTGGTTCCACTTAGCCATTGTGCACTGATTTAGGAAATTCTAGATGAATCTTTGCAGGTCTAACTTAAAGAAGCCTCTTAGGAGTTTCACTGTTTACCTGAGTAAGGATTCCAGTACTTGGCAAGAGATTATTCTAAAATGAAAAGTTTTTTAAATGTTTTCTCTATCCCAGTGGTTTTTGTATTTTGTAAAACATCAGGACAAGACAGTTTGCAATGAATAGATTAATACATTTTTTCTTCTGACTTTTTGTCATGCGAAAAGATTTTTTAAATCATGTTGGAGCAATGAAATATCCTGCTTTTATTTAAAATAATGGCCCTGTTTCTCGTTTTGAAATATTGAAGACCAGTCATGTCCTGGAGGACTTTCTCACTTCTTATTTGGACAAAGCTCCTCCTAAAACTAATGCATTCACTAAAAAACTCAGAAAAAAAGTTACAGACTTGATATTAAAAGATTTAAAAACAGATTTTCATCAGAAGATGTGTGATAAAAGTAAACATGGGACCCCAGGATTCCTGGATGTTGTTCAACAAGTGTCAGTAAAGACATCAGCATTTCCTGCAAGCTGAATTTGGGGATTGCCATCTGATTACCTGTATCTTCAACTGCCTGCGACTCAAATAAAACTGATATTGTTGTTAAACTACTGTGTGCTGAAGTCAAGGGATGATGACAGCCAAGCCTGACTTCTACCTTATGGGAGGTACATCAGGCAGCTCGAAAGTGACCCTGTCACAAGGCTCCAGTCATTAGGTGCTGGGCTGCTCCACGGGTAGATCAGAGCCATTCAAGCTACCTTGAGCCTGGTGGTAAATGAAATGAGCCATCTCTCCTCAAGGACCACTCTATGCCCTGAGGCCAACTGGCACAGCACAGCTGTACTAGGGTAAGCTAAACTGCCTTACTCTCCAAACAGTGTGACTGCACCCAAAATGCCTTTTGGAGTGGTCCTTGTCCTGTGCTAAAGCCCAGCTGGAGCTGGGCATTGTCTGGAAGCCTTTGTCAGGTTCTTTCTGAGTTCAGGCCAAAACCAGACCTGAGCAGACACAGCTGGAGAATTACAGCCTTTTCCTGGATCAGGCTGTGCTCCTATACCCAGAGGAAATTTATTTCCCTCTTTAGCTCTACTAACCAGTATGCAGGACGAATCACTGACCTTCTGACTTGTCCCTGCACTCTTCCGACTCACATAAGCAAGACAAAGCGTTAGATCCCCAGAAGAAAAAGCATGCAACTTCTTGCCTGATATATATAACACATGTTGGAAAATGGGGTGGAGTATTTCAGCAGTGCATGGTTTTCTCTGTAGGCTCTACTGTGCCATCTCCATTGTGGCAGTGACATTGCAGACTGAGTTCTCATGCTTCGCTCCCAGGAAGCTTCAAGACATGTTAGTGGGACACCATGGAGAAGGCTACATGTTGGCAGCCCGGTCTGTGCATTGTGGCTGAATGTGGTTCCATGCCTTCCATTCCCCTAGTGCCCGTGAGCACTAAAGCCAGCAAGAAACTTAAGGAAATAAAGCCCAGATTTATTTTTGGGGTTTTTTTTTTAATAGCACAAAGAGCTGTAACAAAATTTAGGTTGAACTTCTCAAGGATACATATACCTTTTCTGGCAGCTCCATGCACATGCACTGGGGCAAGTGTAGCTTCATAGTGTCTGCTACTTAAAAGAACAGCAGTTACAGAGAGAACTAGCCACTAACATCAGTGTCTTCATTTTTATCTTCAAACAACAGATGGTATTAATCTGGAGCTTTGCATTCCTAAAAGTGCTGGAATCATGAAGCAACTTGCTTCCAACAAGACCATGAAACACAGTGTAATGCTAGGGAAAACAGTCAAAATGAGTGATCAGAGCAAAATACGCCTGCCATCAGACTTGGAGTGAAGTTCTTATCTTTTTGCAAGACAAGATGTCACCCACCTGACAGCTGTGGGTCTCATTCTGCTTTCAGTCACACTGCTTAAATCAGGGGTAGCTCGTGTGAGTCACTGAAATCTGGAGTAGCTGCAGTGACGGATATGCGTTATGACAGGATAAGACTAATAAGATCACAACTGCATTCAAACACCAATTTTACACTGGAATAAGTAAGCAGTATTCTTCAACTAGGTGACGTTTCAGTGGAGTTACTTCAGATTTACTCCACTGTTACAGAGATCAGAATCGGGGACTGCCTGGGATGAAAAGTTAAGGTGAAGCTGAGGCAATTTCTTTTGTATTTCATGTGGGGAAAGCTAAACTGAATAGCATGAAAGGCCCTCACGTTATTAGCTAATGTGTTTGAAAGAATCCTGCCATTGTGTTTTATCTTTTCTTAACTGCAAGCCAGAACATTTAAGATTTAATTATTTAGAGAAAGGGGGAGGGGAAGTGTGCCTTTTGAAGAAGGGCCCACAAGTTTCCAAACACTTCAACATTTCATCCTGGCAATCAGCCAGATGCCAAACAAAATGCTGCTTTCCACCAGGGATCTGACAGGTGGCCTTTCCAAAGTTTACACACTGAAGTGAGAGCTGATGTTCTGCTGCTTATTTTTCTGCCTTTTAAGTTATTTCTTTATTGAGGCCAGACTGCAGACATCTTTCCACACAACAAAAGATAAAATCTTTCCCCGAATATTTGCGGATTTTAGTGTGCTTTTATTTTATCCATATCTACTCAGGGGATTATTATTCACGCATTGAGTTGAAGAAATATTGGGCTGGCAAGAGAGAGAAGCACATAGGTAGGCAGGCAGAAGATAAGCTATTTGAAGCTCCACTGATAACACAGAACAAGATACTACCAAGATATAACCCAAGGAAAAATCCCTCTTTTCCCTCAAGGTGCTTCCCCTGGGCCATGCCGCCAGCAGCAAGGAGTCTCTGGCCAGGAAAAGGGCTGGCACCCCAGCCTTGCTTGTCCCCCAGAGCACCTTCATGTGGCACCACCTGCCTGGGGGTCTCCACCTGCCACCCACCAGCACACCCAAAGAGGCACCTTTGAGGAGAAGCAAATGCAGTCTGTGGTTGCATTCCACTTTCCTTTATCTCTGCATTCTCTCTGTTGTCCTAGGGCTATGAAACGTCTCCTCAGAATTTTCTGGATGGAAATCCTCTAAATTGAGAAAAGATCAGATGAGAGGTAAAGTGCAAGGGAAAAATGGAAGTAGGATATGTCTAGATTGTACATCTCACTTTCCATCCTCCCATCGTGTATGGTGGCACCACAAATACACAGCAAGTTACAGTTGAAGAAATGAGAGAAACCACAAATTCTTCTGTAGCAACAAATTTCTTGAAGAAACAAGAACCACGACTGATTCAATGCAATTGCTGACTGATAGCTAGGTTAACGGGGCTCATGTCTGACTCAATTTAACTCCCTCTTCGGACCAGATTTTCACAGGCCACAAGGGAAGACTTGGGGTGTGCCCTTGCCCTAGTTTATATCCCATTTGGCCATCATGAAGCCAAAGGAAAGGTGGGATATACTAGATAATGCAGTATATAACCAAAAATTATCAGTGTTTAAGAGGAATATTCTGGCAAAGAAAGACCTAAGTCCTGACAAAAAGTTTCGCTTACTGTTGGCAAGCAGCAACAAGGGGATCTTTCCGTGGGTTGGGTTTGTGTTCCTATACTGCAATCTTCACCATAGTGTCTGAGCAGTTTCTGAAGGCTTCCCATGCAACTAACATCAGACCCATGCTGCCTGTTTGCTCTCCATTCCCCAGGGAAGTGAGACATGAGCAGTGAAGTGTCTTGTTTGGTTTGTTGTTTTTTTTTTGGTACGGGTTATCTTAAATTATTGTTATGTATGTTGTTATGTATTTATACTACAGAAGACAAGGTCAACGAAGTAGCCTTGCATTTGAAGCAGGCAGGCAGACTGTGCTAAGTCTGTGCAAGACCTCAGTTCCCGGTGGAGTTTATTGCCCTGGCTGAGACCAGCACACATGCCAAATGGGCAAGGTTGCAGTCCATAGCACTTCTCTTACATACAAGTATGTGTGTGTGTAAATAAGACAGAAATCTAGACGTCAGTCAGGAGTCCTTGAAACTGATGTCTGTGTTGGAGTTGTTTTACTACTCTAGAATGCTGTAAAGGGATCTTCCCAGTTAGAAAATTAAAAATCAAAATATATGTGTA
The DNA here is from genome assembly GCA_013400615.1 of Syrrhaptes paradoxus. Classification (NCBI taxonomy): domain Eukaryota; kingdom Metazoa; phylum Chordata; class Aves; order Pterocliformes; family Pteroclidae; genus Syrrhaptes; species Syrrhaptes paradoxus. The sequence continues at coordinate 60,081 of VZTO01005171.1, forward strand.
AGTATACCAATGGACATATTTACTACATGCTGAGTATTTTGTGGAGAGCCAGATCACAGAAAAAAATCCTCTGTTCGCCAAACATTCAGAATAAGCCAAGGGGAAGTGAAAATATAGCACCATTGTGCTGAATTGTACATCCTTGGTCATAATACTCATGTTTTGACCGGTCCTTTCCATCCAACCGTTTGCTTTCCAAAAAATCAGAGGAGGGTACCACTGAATTTGTCTGCAGGACTAAGAAAGTCCTGCATGCAACTGAAGGGGAAGTACACTTCAGCATCACATTTTTGTTTAAGATCTCAGCTTTCACCCACCCATGACAATAGCAAAACAACCACTAATTTCAGTCATGCAGCTCAAGTACATTGCAAAATAAGCATAAAATTATTTACAATTGTTAGCAACATTCCACAATACTTAGAGCAGACGGAGAAATGCTTGAACTCCTCTGTGAGTAGTAAATAAGCCGCTATGCTCTTGCCATCTCTCCTCCCACCTCACACCCTTAAGAACACTAAAAAAAAAAAAAAAAAAAAAAACAGAGAGAAGAAATATAACAAAAGCAACTCAACAAAGCAGGCAATTCCTTAGGAATTTTCTTGTATTCAAAATCTCTCTGAAATTATCCAGCAAGTAAACCACAGGCCCCCTCATCCTTTTGGTCTTACAAAACAACAACATAGAGTCTGCTGTGCTCAGATGTGGTAATTACAGGCAACACGCACAAAGAAAATCAAATAAAACAATTTCAGTTGATGGAGCCAAACATGCAATTGTGTATCTATAAACCCAAAAGGTCAGTCATGGTTCTTGTTTCTTCAAATTACCATTTTGCCCCGAAGAAAAACAATTATCACGTTAAGTAATCCTAATAATTTTAACATTTTCTTTGCATATCAGCATCAAATCTGAATGCCCTTCTTTTTGAGGCATCTGAAATGTGTATTCTGAGACAAACATTGTATCCCTGACTAATTTCTAATTCAGGAAAGCCTTGGTCCAAAACCCACCGGTTGCAATGAGAAGAACCCATAGAGCTTTTTACTACTGATGCAGATTCGGGTTTTTTTCACTCTTCTTATCTATTTGTATGTAACCAGCCTCTCTCGCCAACAGGCATTGTAACCATAAGGAACAGGAAGCTGAGGGACTTGGGAGACAGGCGAATATAAAAAGTTGACATATTTCACACAAAATTTCTTTACTTGTTGGTATTCATGGTGAAGTGCCGATAGTTTTGTCCACAGTAATTAAATGCCCTGGGTATCCCCTCAATCCTTGACCCAAATCCTTGGAGAATGGCACTTGGTTATTACCTTTCAGTACAGGTTGATCCCACAGGGGATCCCTTTCCCTGTTTGGAGGGAAACACAAATGTGCTCTAATGCTTAAGTACTTGAACAAAATACCTTATAGAAAATTAACTTACTGCCATCTACAGAACTTGATGAAGACTCTTATTAAAGAAATTAAAAAGTAGTAAAATGCTTTTGCCTCAATATGACATTTGGAGTACATTCAGCCTTTGGAAACATTCACCATACATTCAACACCTCTCAAAACCTATGACATTTTGTGCCGGGGAGAAAAAAAACTCCAAATGAAAAAGCCAGATCTGGCTGCTTTCAGTAGCTCCAGTGCTCAGGAATCAGATCACAGATGAAAAATCAGAAAAAGAAATTACTGTTACAACATCAGTGGATGTAAGCTTGATGAAACTTTGAAAGGCAGCCTCATTTCAGGGGCAATGAGGGGAGATCAGAATAGACTTCATCTTTTTTCCCTATGGACAAGTGAACCAGCTCACACAGCCTCTCAAGGATGACCTGTTAAGCCAGTGAAGGAGCAGGCCAGCGTCATGCTTGATGCCTAGTTTGGGCTCAGCTCAGCATCCGCATGTAGCTCCAAGCCAAGGGAAATCAAGCTAGCAAAGGTATTTTGGCACCACTTCCTGGCGGCCACAGTGGCCTTGTGTATCTATTACATATTTTCTTTTTCATACTCTGTGTATTTAGTCAACTTTGTTGGCTGATGTCTGATTTTTTTTGCTTGTTTCACTATGGCTTGGCTGTACTTTTGATCACTTGGCTTGCCCAAGTCTAGCGTCACTTGATTTGTAAAGCTGCTGCTCTTTCTTAACTGGACAGTTATAGGCTGGAATCCATTTATGGAAGTTTGTTTTTGGCATTTCATGCTGCATTTGAACTATTTGTTAATTCACTCATTCAGCTTGCTGAATACAGAGCAGAAGCATATACATGAATTTGGGAAGAGGGCTGAGGGGGAAGACTATAATCAGTAAAGGTCACGAAACCCTCCTCAAAGTAGCAGTGCCATTAGCAACTCAGCACAGGAACAATGGCACAGATTTTTTAAGGTGTTCTGTGGCAGGTGTTATTGCATTTTATGGTGTGTATTTTCCTTTCCTATATAATTTTTAAGCTCTCTTTCCACAGGACCCATTTACGGCATCTTTCCATACCTTAGGTGTAGGCAACAGCTTTGACCTGAGACAAAGCCCTCAACAGACCGAGCAACGCGAAGGACTGTGCATGACATCTGCATCACCCTTCAGCTGACAAAGAAGAGCTACCAGCTACTGCTGGACTCCTCAGGCCCCTGGTTCCCACCACCTTATTCAGAAGTCCACATGACACAGCAGTACTCAGAGTGCCTGAGCAGGACAGCATACGGTCACAGGAACACATAAAGTGCCTGGCCTGGGGAACCTGGAGACTAGAAAGGATCATTTCTTATTTTCACCTCCTCCCTTTTTCCTTTTTCAAAGCCCTTCTGTTTTCCTCTCATATTTCTGCCTCCATATTCTCCTTCCCCAGGCCAGCCTTCCAGCTCTACCTCCTTCAGCTGTGCTTCCTCTCACCTCCTCAGTTGCTTCCACTCCCCTGCCTGCCTGCCTCTAGTCCCCTTGGGCAGGTGGATGACTGATGGGGAGGAGGGTGAAGGTAGCTGTGGAGATTTTCAAGCCACAGCATGGGGACACTTCCCAGCTCACAAGAGCAGCTCCTTGTGCTCATCATCAAAGTCAAATGGAATGCAATGGGGCACAACAGGTCAAATAAGGAGAAGAGTCCTCTTCTCCCTAAGAATCACATAAACACGTTGTAAAAATGCTTGGGAGAACCAGTGCTTTCTCCAGCGCCAGTGTGTGCACTGTGGTGAAATCCTTCTTGACTGAAAACGTGCAGGAACAGCGGAAGTATGAACGCCTCATTCCTCACTGCCCCCAAAGCATGTATTTCAAAGCCTGGTCAGGACTGTTGTCATGCTAGCAAATGCAAGCACACACCATGGGCACACACCACGGGCACACACCATGGGCACACACCACAGGCACACACCACGGGCACACACCACGGGCACACACCACGGGCACACACCACGGGCACACCAAGCTGCTTCTCACAATTTCCTCCATGTGGCTTTGAGGACTGAGCAGGGGCTACTTTAACTTGGCGTTGTTTCAGCCCCAGGCAAGCAGATGATTCTTTAAGTAGCTGCAGGCAACAGTTAGCATGCAAGCAGTCACTGGCAAAACTTTGTCATGACTGCTGGTAAGTCACTGAGGCAGGAAGGCTTTCTGCAGCAGCAAGCAGTCAGTGCAGTGGGGAACTGCAGGAGTGGGCTCTGTCCCAGGAGGAGTACTGCATAGCTCTGCTTTCAAATGGCAATTCAGATGTGGTCACAGGCAAAATAAAACACCAAGAGAAAAAAATCTTGGCAAATAGCCTGGCTGCTCATGGGAGAGCTTCTGGCTTGGCTGACTACACAAGATGCTGCTCTTCTTCCTTGTGTGGTTGGGCAAGACCTACCATAAGAGCAGCCCCACCGCCTTTTTTCCATTGCGACTAGGGCTTGATCCTTCCTGCACTGGAGAAACAGCAGGCAACTCATAGCAGAAACTCCTTGGGTCTGCTCCCACAGCACTATGGCTTTGCTCTGTCCTCAGTTCAACACCTAGCAGAAAAAGCCAGTCTGCAGCTCACAGTGAGCAGATGTTTTCACTAGTGGGGCCAGATGCTGGTTTAGGATACGGGTAGAATTGCACGATGACTTCCCTTTCTTCTATAAGATGGTGGCTTAACACACATGGGCACACCAAAAGATGCTGAACATGTACAGGGCTTACCAGGAATTAGTTGTTCCCCCTTTTCCATTCCCCACTTGGGGCCACAGCATAGAAGAATGTGGGCCACAGTGCATCTTCCCACAGACCACACTGACCCAGACCTTCATTTTCTTTTAGACATTTCCCATGTTCAGTGTATGACTGCAAAGGAGTTTTCCCCTCCAATCTTACACAACTCCTCTTGAAGTGGATTCCAGTAGATCAATGGTAAAATTAGAAGAGGGAGCTTAAGGGCACATTATTATTTGTACCACAGAGGTGATCAGCAGCTCAGCCAAGGAATGAGCCCTCTTCTAACAGGCAAACACAAAGGAGGAGGCAGTGTGTTGCAAGGCCTTTTCTTCTCTCCACTCTACATCTCAGTAGGGATTTGGAAGTGGGAATAGGACTGCAAGGTGGAATACGATTTACGAACAGAATGTGATTTTATCCCTGGTTCCTGTGTTAATGTTACATTATTTCTTCAAGATGTGTGGCCATAACTGGGAGTTACGGATGGGAGCTTAGGGATTAGAAGATTAAACTTGGATTTGCAGCTTTTTATTTTAGGAAAAAATGGGTCTTTCAAACTGCTAACAGCCTTTTTGCCTACTGTGCTGATCAAAGCCCTTGGCTGTGCCATGATCAGAACAACAGTAACGGATCTGTTTGAAAACATCCAAGTGTCATCTTGTACCACACAACAGTGTTGAAAGATGATTGCATAAGGATTAAATATCTTACTAATAATGGCTACATTACTCTTTGACCACAGGTTGCATTTGTTCCTTTGCGTGCAAAAATTCTGCCCAGAAAAAGAGTTATTGGGCCAACTGTGTCTCCAGTCAAAAGCTGTCAACTGGAAAAATGTATCAGTTCATATTCAAGACCACCAGCATTTCTCTGATGGTTGCTGTGCTTGGATGAGCAGTGTAATGGAAGGAGAAGGACCATCCAGATCAGTTCCAATTTTCAATAAAGTATATAATGCTTTTGTGTATCTCTCTCTAGCAAAATAACCACAGGGAAAGTGGCCTCAGAAAAAGAATGATTTTCAGTATGGAACCTTTAAACCACCTTCTTAAGTATATTTGGGGAAATAAATCATATAAAACAAGCTAGCAGAATTCTGCAGGGAGGCTTAGCATGAAAAAAAGAGCAGCACTGTAACTGAAATGTATTATGATGGATTATTACTCTCGTGAAAAAATCTGGGAAAAATTCTGGCTTCAGGAAGGAGTAAGAAAAGTGAAAGAAACTGCCCATCTTATTTTAAGGTCACAAGAGCTATTCAGTTTAAGTAGCACAGATGTCCTTAACTGGTTGTGAATTTAGCACATGAGGGCACAGTAGATGGATGTTCTCTGAGGCTGAACTTGGCCCCAGCACTTCTTATAACAACTCATGATACTAAAAACCCAACCCATTTACTGTCCCTTCTTGAGTACAAAAGAATTGAATGTTGTTTAGTAATACTGAGAAGGCCAACAGCAAAATTTTACAGCACAACAGAGAACCGACACCATCAGGATTAAAATACTGTGAGTTCTTTAAACATCAACATTACATTCCCATGAACTCCACCAGACACTTTCCAGGGTGCTGGTCGCTGGCAGAGCTATAATGAAAAAGATGAATACAGCCCATAGTTTGGACATCCTTTGAACTCAAGAATTATATGAAACGGGATGGAGAAGGAAAAAGTTGATGTGGAGCTTCCACAAAACATGAGTTCATTCTAGGGAAGATCATACCCTGCCTGAACATCCTCTGTAATTGCTCACAGCTACCCAGCCCGTTGGCAGAACGGGTGGTGTGTCAGCAGTGGTTAATCAGCTGATTCACAGACACTCAAGTGATCAAAAATGAGCCCAACTGAGTCAATTGGATCAACTCGGTGGTAGAAATTGCAGCAGTGGAAAAATCTATATATTTCTTACAAGAGGAATTATGAAAAAATAGTGGCTTTTTGACCATATCAGTCTAACTGAGATAGATACCGTGGGATATTAGAAATGTTGCTTTACTAACAGCCTTTATTTATGTATGGTCAGCATAGCATTCATGTAGTTACCATGTAGCTTGCTCACAGCAGGCTAACATATACCAAATTATACCTGTGGGATGTGGTCAAAGATCCATGGATTCCAGTGGTTCTGATATCAGGAACTGAGTGTTCAGATTGAAGAAAACCCAAAATGAAACAGTTTCAGAAATACTCTCCCATAAAGCGCAAGATCCCATCAGAATGGTTCAAATGTCAATGAAATGGAAATGCTGGTGTGTTACTGAGTTCCATTCCTATAAAGCTATCAGCCTTTAAACCAGAACCCTCTGAAAAATCTTCATTTTCAAAACAGGCTTAATGCAGCCAGTTATCCAAGATAAGAAAATATAGCTACTTGGAGCTGCACAGCTTGCCCATTGGAAAAATTCTTCATTTTCTGTCAAATGACAAGAGCAAATGCATATGTCGTTAGCAATGTTGCTGCAAGTGTAATGTTTTTGTTATAGCTCTGCCATTTACAATGTAAGAGCTGTATATAACAGTTCACGGCTAGTCTAAAAAACCCAAAGCAAGATAAATTACTAAAGCATTTTAAAAATTTGTATATTTTTAAAAATATTATTTTAAGGAAAAACTATTATGCACACATGAGGACACAAGTAGAACAATCTAGGTATTATTTCTAACATATCACACTATAATAAAGTTCCTTGCTTTTGCTTGGAACTAGTGATATGTGAACTGTGAGAACACCCTACAACAAAGAACAGCTCTCTAAGTGGGAAATGAGATTTTTGGGAAAACACATCACCAAGCATTTGATATTTCAGACCTTTGTGAATTTACCATCAGAGGCCTGCCCTGGTTTCAGCATGGAACTGGACTATCTGCTAGCTCTTTCCATGGCTCCCTCCAAGTCACGACTGAGGAACAGGGATTCATTTAGTCTGGTTAGCTCCAGCCCTGCCATTATGTCAATTCCTCCCATTTTCTGGATCAGTGGCAGCCTCTAGTTATTACCCAGTGGCCTTGATCCAAGGCTGGACTTTCCAGAGGCTGAAGCATAAAAGAACAGAAGTCTGATGCTGGTGATGAGCCAGGACACTTGGTTTCCAAATCAAGATAAAACTGCAATAATTTTTTTTTTTTCCTGTGGGAAGAGTCCTGTTTTTTTGATCTGCCCAGTGTAGAGCTCAACAGTATGGGCTTTTACACACATTTGTATACACCGCTGCCATTGTCCTTTGTTCCAGGGCTAAGTGTTGGCAGAATAAGCGCAGTCATCATAAAATATATTAATATGTGCAGACACACTATTGAGTAAAATCAGTCTCCGTCAGAACTGAACTGTCTGAACACATCTTGGTGCTCTTTCGTTCTGGGAATAAGTAAGACTGAGGCAAACACTCTTCTGGAAGACCAAAGCCAAGAACTTCAAGAAGGCACATCATGAACATTTTACTCCTACATGTTATTTCTGTGTTTCCTAGCAGAAAACTCGTTAGCAAATTCAGTTGTAAAGGGATTACATATTATCTGGTAGCAATGTGGAGCTGAAAACCAAGCAAGAATGCCAAAGGAGGTTTCTATTTATATTATATTATTTATTATACCCACATGCCCATATTTCACTGAAAAGAGAGTAGATACTCTTCACTTGACTTTTTGGTGTTCAGTTCAAAAAGAGTACCTGACCTACTTAAATAGCCATAAATCTGTCTAGCTGCTTATGTGACACATTTTTGTCAATTTAAAGCCCCTTAGCCAAAATGTTACTGCAGACAAAAATTGAAAATTTTGTGATCATATCTACACATACCATTGTTTTCATTATTGAGGCACAAAGTCTCTTGAAATCAGTTAGAGTGGATTTGTGTGCATCTTTTAAGCAAACAACTTCTGAAAATGCAATATTCTTTCTGAGATCTTGAAATGGGCAAAAGACAAAGAAATGCTGATCCAGCTGACGCTAGCTAATCAGTTTCCTTCAGCCTTCTGGGCTTGCTTACTTGTGTCACTGTGGAAGTCAGAGCATACATTAAGAGTGAGGGCAAAAGTCCTGCAGCAAAGCACAAGGTGGGGAGGTTACGATTCAATTCCCATCTAAAGAAGAAACCCTTTGACACAAATTGACACAAAGCTAGAGGAGACCTCTTGAGCCACTGAGTCTGGACCACAGAATCGACAGTACAAGGCATGATACATACTGTCAATGCCCAGTATAGCTGCTGTTGTGCAGTAAAGCTCATATGATGGGACAGCACTTGATTCACTGCGTCAGACAGGACCAGCTCTTACACATGCACCATCATCCTGGCTTCAGGAGATGAGTTTCAGCAATGGTGGCTATTGTGACTGCTTTATGGAATTATGCCGAGGCACAACTCTCTCTGCAGCCCTGAATCAGATTCGTTACCTCATCTAGTGAGTAGGGAAACCTTACAGAAAGAAACACTGAGCAGCAGTTTCATTTAAGATAGCAATTGCTTCCCTTTTTTTAACCTCCGAGTTCCACCTGCCCATCGTGTCATTTCAAGGATTTCTTGAAAAAGAAGCTGAGGCAATGATGATTACTTGGTAGACATGCCTTCCCTCGTCATCAAAAGGTGAATACCCACGAGCACCTTCTTCAGGAGAGCTTCATTTCCTTCCCAGTGAACAGGCAGATGTTGACTGATCTTTGCCTGGGCAGCTGGTAGGTGGAGCAAACCTGTCCCAGAGGCAGGAGCAGGTGAGGGTGACCAATCCTCCAGCTGTCCAGTCAGGCTAAGGTTTGCAGTCACTGGACAGACTTTGAGAAAACACAGTGGAAATTCCTTGGTACCATACAGCGAAAAGACTGTACATAAACCTGTCTTGCTGCAAGGAATAGCACATCTGACTTGCCACCAGTCCTTTTAATCTAGATGAGAGTGCTGCCCTAGCATGACCTACAAGCTGAAGAATTAGTTAATTTTCCCCTCTGATTAATAGCTTATGTAAAATTAGTAGGAAGGAAAAAAGATGTGCTAGCTAACCACCACATCTTTCTTGGCAGGAAGATGTAAATGTTGAAGGCAGAGATAATATTACCTCCCTTGGGCATTAGGCACTTGGTGGTTTGGAGCACATGCCTTTGATAATCAACATCAATATCTCTTTCATGTCAATGAACAGAAAATAGGGCCTCTTCAAAGAGAGTAATGCAGAAAAAAAAATTGTTAAACAGGCCTGACTGGGTTGAGCAATGCTGGAAATTAAGTACCCTGAAGGGGCAGGATTAGAAGTGAGGTCAGCGCTCTCAGACAGGGCGAGGGACTGCATTAATAGCCCTCTGTACTGCCTCTGAAGTTTGGATGGTTGTCACTGAATATCCATGCAGCCTTCTAGGTCTCCCCCTCCATGTGCTGCCCTGATGATTAGCATTCTGCCTTCTTGCCTTAAAATACATGAATTAGCTGGTGGCCAGGAGCTTACTGGCCTGAGCTTTTGAACTGCTACAGAGCTTCAGTTACGCAGCCTCACTGAGAATTCTTTTTTTTTAAAATCCTGACTTTTTCATAATGTTAATCCGCTAGTAGATACTTGTTCTTTATCTAAGACACCAAGGCGTTCAGGAAATGCACATGAAAGAATGAGGCTTTGTTCCTTTGCCATCCGGACTCCTGTTTCATGTGTGCTTCAAATAAGGGAGTTACTTTCTAGTGACTCACAGCTTTCTTTGACTTAACCCTTCTAGAGACAAATGACTTGCTGTACACAGATGACATCATTTCTCTCCTGGATGGTAACTAATACAAAGTTAACCTTTCAGGAGAAACACCTTTAGAAAAGCACATCTGGTTTTAGCCTGGGAATTTCAAAGGTTCTTAATAAAACTGGGCTCTCAGTAGCGATGTGCTTTATTACTGAAGCTGCCTTGCAATGTCCTACCCTTCCAGACTGCCAAAGCAGCTTAAGAAGTGCTACAGAGTGAGAGTACGGAGTTGGGGCTGTGCTTACATCTCCACAGCACAATGGAGTTCTGTGGTGAGGCCCTCAAGAGAGGTTTGCCTGTCCCTCCATCGCTGGGCCATGTGGAGACACAGAGCCCTTGCACCTGCATGCAGGGGACAATGCGCCCCAGCAGCCCTGTGTCAGGGGCAGGCTGGCTGGCTTGGGCAGGGAGCAATGCCAAGATGCTTATGCCACTTACAGACCCAGAGCCCCAAGTTGTGGCAGCAAGGGATCTCTGTAGAATACTCCATTGTAAAAATTCAAGGAAACTTCCTAATGAAAACAAAAGGAAATGAGATGTTCTCTTCAGGTGACTTAAGGTGCAGCCTTTCCAGCCTGAATTCCTTGAGTCCAGACTCTTTGCCCAAACCATTTTTGTGTATGGTTCTTACTAACAGGGGGTTAGTTTCTGTCCAGCATAAACATGTCTAAACCAATTAATTACTGCCTGTACCGGCCAGGAAAATTCAAGTGCTTTGCTAGCAAGTGCAGTATTTAAGCACAGATGCAAATAGTATAGTGTGAATTCTGGTGTTGGTAGCATCAGAGTGAGTTTGTCACTGCCTGCAGAGGTCTGGACATATACTTCTTGAACTGAATGCCAGCAATTCACTCATTTCTCAAGTTGATAAAGAAAAATGGAAACACTTCAGAGCAAATCTCCCACCATCTACTGCTCACTGTTCTGGCTTAAATTGCTTTGCACATTCTGTCCCTGATCTACTCAAATATATAATTTCTTTCCATTTCCACTTATTTCCAGGAGAAGCTTCTTGCATTTTACTTCTTAGATTGCTTCAGAAAGACTTCAAGAGCCAACCTTCAAAGCTTTGCTAGAGAGGACCTTGAGAACAGAAGCAGACATTTTTTCCAAATAACAGCAAGTTAAGCCCCTGAGAGGCTCACAAATTCCATGTTGTTGGTGGTGAACGAGAGAACAGAGCCTGGTAAGCAGGGCCCTCCCAAGGCTGCACAAAAATGCTACATGCATAAATGACTCGAACACGTTTCCTGTGTGCCAAGCCAGCAGGACTGCCAAGGAAAACAGGAGAGATTAAAACTTTATCTCCAGCAGCAGACTGCAGGACTGCCTTCCCACAGCTTCTGCTGCAGCTTTGTGAATTAAGTAATGCTGGGGAGGGGTCTGGCTGGTAAGACAGCATATACCCCAAAACACATCCAGGTCTGTCCCTAAATCAGCTCTACCCGGACTGTGCAGGGAGCCTTCCTAGCACCCTGGCACAGCAGCGGTCTCTGTAGAAGACCCAGTGAGCCAGGGAACAAGAGACAGCATTTGTGGCAGGACTCCTCTCTCCCAGGTCAAAACTCACTGCTTGGCAATGTTCATCATTTAAACTAATACCTGCTTCCTTGCACAGTTATAGGTTTCTGAAGAGATCTTCTCTCCGAAAGATCTCCAAGAATTTCACAGACAAATTTCACAGTATCTTTTTGAGGGAGGTACTCCCTTTTGATGGAGTGTGGGGTTGTTTTTGTTTTACAGTAAAAGGAACTGAGGCATGATTAAATTAAGTATGTATTTCATAATGCCAGAGTTGAATCAGAAGCAGACCAAGCCCAAATTTCCAGTGTGTGCCATCACACACTCGTTTCTCCATGATGCAGCTCAGGAGATCTGATAGCCAAACCTTGAATGCTATTGTAAGTTGCCAAATGCGGATGAAGTATTAAGTATTTAGTCCTATTTCAGCTTCACTGAGCTCTCAGTCTGAATCAGCTGGTATCCAGTTCAGCCATATCCATACAGGTCCATGAGATCAGCAGAATGATAAAAATATAGGATGCTTTTATTTTTTAAAAAGGGCAAAAAGGCATATGTCATAAATTAATTCAAAGATCAGCGAAACTCCTTGGATGTTTCTCTCCCGCTTCTAGAGAATGGATATAGTGCATCCCCATGCAGCCTTGGCACAAGATTTAGAGCTTGGTTCGTGCTGTGCNTAATCCGCTAGTAGATACTTGTTCTTTATCTAAGACACCAAGGCGTTCAGGAAATGCACATGAAAGAATGAGGCTTTGTTCCTTTGCCATCCGGACTCCTGTTTCATGTGTGCTTCAAATAAGGGAGTTACTTTCTAGTGACTCACAGCTTTCTTTGACTTAACCCTTCTAGAGACAAATGACTTGCTGTACACAGATGACATCATTTCTCTCCTGGATGGTAACTAATACAAAGTTAACCTTTCAGGAGAAACACCTTTAGAAAAGCACATCTGGTTTTAGCCTGGGAATTTCAAAGGTTCTTAATAAAACTGGGCTCTCAGTAGCGATGTGCTTTATTACTGAAGCTGCCTTGCAATGTCCTACCCTTCCAGACTGCCAAAGCAGCTTAAGAAGTGCTACAGAGTGAGAGTACGGAGTTGGGGCTGTGCTTACATCTCCACAGCACAATGGAGTTCTGTGGTGAGGCCCTCAAGAGAGGTTTGCCTGTCCCTCCATCGCTGGGCCATGTGGAGACACAGAGCCCTTGCACCTGCATGCAGGGGACAATGCGCCCCAGCAGCCCTGTGTCAGGGGCAGGCTGGCTGGCTTGGGCAGGGAGCAATGCCAAGATGCTTATGCCACTTACAGACCCAGAGCCCCAAGTTGTGGCAGCAAGGGATCTCTGTAGAATACTCCATTGTAAAAATTCAAGGAAACTTCCTAATGAAAACAAAAGGAAATGAGATGTTCTCTTCAGGTGACTTAAGGTGCAGCCTTTCCAGCCTGAATTCCTTGAGTCCAGACTCTTTGCCCAAACCATTTTTGTGTATGGTTCTTACTCACAAGGGGTTAGTTTCTGTCCAGCATAAACATGTCTAAACCAATTAATTACTGCCTGTACTGGCCGGGAAAATTCAAGTGCTTTGCTAGCAAGTGCAGTATTTAAGCACAGATGCAAATAGTATAGTGTGAATTCTGGTGTTGGTAGCATCAGAGTGAGTTTGTCACTGCCTGCAGAGGTCTGGACATATACTTCTTGAACTGAATGCCAGCAATTCACTCATTTCTCAAGTTGATAAAGAAAAATGGAAACACTTCAGAGCAAATCTCCCACCATCTACTGCTCACTGTTCTGGCTTAAATTGCATTGCACATCCTGTCCCTGATCTACTCAAATATATAATTTCTTTCCATTTCCACTTATTTCCAGGAGAAGCTTCTTGCATTTTACTTCTTAGATTGCTTCAGAAAGACTTCAAGAGCCAACCTTCAAAGCTTTGCTAGAGAGGACCTTGAGAACAGAAGCAGACATTTTTTCCAAATAACAGCAAGTTAAGCCCCTGAGAGGCTCACAAATTCCATGTTGTTGGTGGTGAACGAGAGAACAGAGCCTGGTAAGCAGGGCCCTCCCAAGGCTGCACAAAAATGCTACATGCATAAATGACTCGAACACATTTCCTGTGTGCCAAGCCAGCAGGACTGCCAAGGAAAACAGGAGAGATTAAAACTTTATCTCCAGCAGCAGACTGCAGGACTGCCTTCCCACAGCTTCTGCTGCAGCTTTGCGAATTAAGTAATGTTGGGGAGGGGTCTGGCTGGTAAGACAGCATATACTCCAAAACACATCCAGGTCTGTCCCTAAATCAGCTCTACCCGGGCTGTGCAGGGAGCCTTCCTAGCACCCTGGCACAGCAGCGGTCTCTGTAGAAGACCCAGTGAGCCAGGGAACAAGAGACAGCATTTGTGGCAGGACTCCTCTCTCCCAGGTCAAAACTCACTGCTTGGCAATGTTCATCATTTAAACTAATACCTGCTTCCTTGCACAGTTATAGGTTTCTGAAGAGATCTTCTCTCCGAAAGATCTCCAAGAATTTCGCAGACAAATTTCACAGTATCTTTTTGAGGGAGGTACTCCCTTTTGATGGAGTGTGGGGTTGTTTTTGTTTTACAGTAAAAGGAACTGAGGCATGATTAAATTAAGTATGTATTTCATAATGCCAGAGTTGAATCAGAAGCAGACCAAGCCCAAATTTCCAGTGTGTGCCATCACACACTCGTTTCTCCATGATGCAGCTCAGGAGATCTGATAGCCAAACCTTGAATGCTATTGTAAGTTGCCAAATGCGGATGAAGTATTAAGTATTTAGTCCTATTTCAGCTTCACTGAGCTCTCAGTCTGAATCAGCTGGTATCCAGTTCAGCCATATCCATACAGGTCCATGAGATCAGCAGAATGATAAAAATATAGGATGCTTTTATTTTTTAAAAAGGGCAAAAAGGCATATGTCATAAATTAATTCAAAGATCAGCAAAACTCCTTGGATGTTTCTCTCCCGCTTCTAGAGAATGGATATAGTGCATCCCAATGCAGCCTTGACACAAGATTTAGAGCTTTGTTCGTGCTGTGCTTAAAAGTTTGTATGGATTTTTGTCTAAATAGCCGCAAATCAGTGAATTTGATTAAAAATTATCTTTCACTATCATTTGCTTAGCTGAGATGTTTTGCTGAAAAGCCAGAAGAGTAAGTGTGACAGTCTGCTCAAGAAACTGTCTTTCCTTTTGTTCTGTAAAGGTACCACTGTTTTCTTTTTTGGATCCTGCTTCAGTCAGTTATATCAAAAGACAGGGTTTCAAGGTGACAAACCAGATATGTACACTTGGGGCAGTAACATGGGTTCAACTGTACCAATGAGAAGAATGCAATTAAGAGGGAGCTTGATTTATGAAAAGTAAACTGAAAAAACCCAAAATATACAGACATGTAAGCAGGCATTTAGGTACTACCATTATTCCATCTAAGGATAAGTTAAAGATTTTTTTTAATTTGTTTAAAAGAGGTGAATTAATAGGATTCAAAGCTACATTCCCCTTCAGAGTGCACTTGTTATTACAAACAATACTTGTCTTGTAAAAGGGTCTCTGTTGACAATGACAGGCCTGAATAAATACTCCATTGGCACATAGGTTTCCATTAGCTCAATTTTACATGCCTTGTCATGCTTTTCCAGCAGTCATTTGTCACCGTGCTTTGCACAAGATCAGCAAACACTATTTCACCACAAACTTTCCCCCTGTTTCTTTCTTGGGTTGAAAGCAATAAAAATAATTAAAAAAAAAAAGTGCATAACCATTTCTTCTGCAGGGCACTCAAGCTTTACATGGAAGAGCAGCTTAAAATTTTCCATCCTCAGACTAAGAGCACAGCCCAGCTGTGCAGTGGTCTCTGAGGCAGCTCTCACAGCTTCAGCCTGTGCTCGGAGACAGCATGATGAAGCTAGAGCCCCAGAGTGAATCGCAGCCAGGCTGCGGGGTTGTTTCAGTAGTGCTTAACTGGCCACAGAGCCTTGTTGCTACTGACAGATCTGCAAGCCAAGCAGTTGTCAGAAATCATCTGTTTTCAGCTTTCACTGACCTTAAAGACATATAGAAATTTCTTTCCTCGTACTGGGCTACTGGGTGCTTGAGCATATTCCTCCCCGGGACAGGATAATTCAGAGGCTGGGCACATCAGGCAACTTTAGGTATACACAGATGGCATGTTCCTACAAACACAAAAACCTGAAATACTTAAGGGCTTTGGCATAAAACTCAGGTCTCAAGAAAAGCCAATCCACTCAGTGCCATGTTTGTGAACACGCTCCAGAGACCGACCCTCGCACAGAGCAAGCCTTGAGCTCAGGCTGCGGGCTCATGACCAACATCTGATGAAGAGTCACAGGACACTTTGTCATTGCTCCCCCCGCAAGAACAAATGCTGCCCTCGGCTCAGTCTGGTTCCAGTTTAGAAGGGGTGACATTTGGCAAGTCAAAGTGACCTCAGATTCATTGAAACTCTGGGCTTGGTGTTAAGGAGCCAGCAGGGGATTATAGGAACAGCAGGAACCAGATGGGAAAGCACCAGGACTGGGGACAGTGAAGCTGCAGATCCAAAGGTCATTCCTGCTTCACAGGGAGTGCCTGGGCCACATGTGTGCTAGTCCAACCCCCAGGCTAAAGAGCAGCTGCAGACCAGGGCGGCCTGGGGAGAAAACCCCCTTTTCCTCCCCAACCTGCAGACAGTCCCAGCCCTCCCCAGGTTGCATCTGCTGTGATGGGCATTTAACCAGCAAAAGCACCTGGAAGTCAGGCCGTGTGTGTTTGTTTTTACAAGGAGGGGCAAGGGGTTAAGCAGCAAAGCAGAGAGGGAAAAGCAGATGACAAGGCAGTTTTGTGGCCCCGTTCTACTCTCCTCATGCCTCTCCCATAGCACAAGAGCTGCCACCTCCCTAGCAAAGCCCAGGAGACTCTTCACCCCTGGGTCCCAATGCCTCCAAGCTGTCTGCAACCTGTACATCAGGGTCAGGGAAGGGGCGAGAGCAGCAGTGGACCCCCCAGCTTTTTAGAAAGGATGGGAAAATAAGACCAGTTTTGTTTCTGCTTTTTTTGCTGTTAAGAGAATATGACAGATTTGGGCATTTTCCAGGGGAATGCTGTTCAAGTAAATTGCACATGGTCCCCCTGCTAAACTTCTGTTAAACAGGTAAGACCAAATGCCAGGCAGACACAGCAGGGATGGGTTTTGCACCCTGCTGCCCCTAGGGCTGGGAGAGCCCAGAGCCTCTCACTGCCTGCTGTCACCTGGCCACTGTGTGCCACCGCCAGGCACAGGGGAGACCCATAGATGGATTTGTCCATACAAACAGGTTACACTCTTTCCCCATGATGTCACCCAACTACAACAGTAGTTGTTAAAACAGCACTGAAACCCCTGTTTCCATACTTTTCGGGCAGGCACTCCCCTGCTGGCTTTCCTGCTCTACCACTAGTTATCCTCTCTGCCAAAGCATACATCCAAATGTATGCAAATGATGAAACAGCTGGAGCCCTGCAAAGAGCTAGAGCCATGCAGCCTACCCCTCAAGGGCAAACTGACCCTGATAACGAATGCTAGAAAATCCCAAGATAAATCTGTGAAAGTAGCCTTCAAGCAGGATTTGGTGCCACGGCCTCTGTGCATCCTTAGATGTTATTGCCCCTTTGAGCAGGATGAGTATCAACACAGGGGGTGGCAGACCTTTGTCATGCAGCAGGAATGTTAACATCCTCCAGATTTTAACGGCGCCATCTGAAGAGCAGTTCATGTTCTGAAATTAATTTTTCATGTGTGCATCATGAGGTCCTAATAAAAACATTAAAAAACTGTCTTTGTTGTTCTCCAATCCCAACAGGACTCCCTTTTCCCTTGGCATTTCTCATCATTGTTGTTGTCTGTAGACAGCAAGGTTGTTGTTAAGGTTATGGTACCAGCTTCACAAAATGAAAAGGAATTTTTTTTTAAAAAAAGAGAAAAACAAAAAGACAAAACAAAACCAGAAAGAAGACTGGGGGGGGGGGAGGAGGTGGGAGGGCAGACAGAAAAGTGCCAGGAAGCAATATAAAAAGAAGCAGGGACTTTTGATGGCTTTTTTTTTCTCCTCCTCCTTCATTCTTGGATGAATTATAGGGCGTAGCATAGTATTTGCAAAGCATCTTTTACAAACTTTATTTAGTTCAGTGATTCACATTTCCCGAGCAAGGTTAACCAAAGGGAGGGATGTTTCTCTCCTTGCCCCCAGTTGTTCCCCAACTTTCAGCTAAATTGTATCACATTGTTAAAAATAATTGTCAGAAAGGAACCTTTCCTCATCTCCTCCAATGGCACTGTTTTTCCCAACAATGTGCAGGATGGTTCATTACTTATTGGTTCTACAGAGTGATTTTAAAGTCCTTTGCACAATCTGAAGCCTCAGACTTGGATAAGACAGATGCAGGTAGTTAAGACTGGGACCTTCATGGTCATTGCCCACCAGAGCTTGTCATCTTCTTCCAAACACACACCCCCAGTCTGAAAAAGCAAGAAGTTATGTATGTAAGTCAGACAACTTTCTCTCCTAGAGAGGGTTGAGCACTCCCTGGGAAAAGCTGGAGCTAAGGTCAGATGTGCAAGAGAAGACATCAGAGTTTATCTGGAAATTCTAGGCCTACACAGACACCATCTGAATCTCCATGCTCCAACAACCGACCAGAGTAGCACAGGCTGCAAGCTGATGCTGTGCTTGGGACCTACCTCACTGGGTTTGTTTCCCCTGTTTCCCATGCAGTACCCTACACTGCTCTTGCTGTCCAGTACTTGCTGCTGGACTCCCAGCTCATGATCCCTGCAGCTAAGAGAATATCCCCCAAAATTCACACGTGGACTGTATGAGGGTCTTGCAGTCGCTTAGTTCATCAGTTCAGTTCAGCGTCTCCACAACTTCTCATCCCTTCTGGCTATGCATTAGAGGGAACAGCAGCAACCGTGCCAGGGCTCCAGGAGAGCAAACATATATATGGGGACTTTGGGGGAAGGCAGATACTCAGCTGAAGCAACAAAAAGTTGAATGCATAGGGCATGACAGGCAAAGCAGCCTGGGCAATAAGAGAAAAGGTCTGAAAAATCCAGTATCTTTTAAAGACTATCTGAACACTTAAAAAAAAAAAAAGGCGTAAGATCACCATAGGAAAATTTTACTCTTTCTTGCTTCCTTTTCACTGACTCAAAGAGAAGCTTCTGCTGTCTCCATGAGAAACAACTGTAAGGTCAGGTTTGTTTGAAGGGAATGAAGAGGAGTGCCTCTGGTTTCTTTCCAAAAAGCAGTTTATTTTAGATACATAAAAGGTCGAGAAGAATAAATTGTAATGGATAGTCTTCATGTGTAGGCAAAGATATTTCCAAGCCTAAGCATGGCATTATAAAGAAACTAACGAGTGAATACAAGGAGGCTGAAGAAAACCCCAGCCCTCAAACGTTTCTGACTACAGAATGGTATCACTCTCAAATATGGTCAAGGAGTAAAGTTATTTTTAAAGGGGAGGGGAGTGGTAGCTGTGACGTAGATAAGCATGAAGGCTCACTTGGGAGATAGTTACACATCAGAACAAACATGCTAGCACTGAATGAGACTCTGCCAGCATGGCTTAGTCTTGATTTCTGTTGTACAACAATGGAAATCTTGTATCAGCCAGAAAACCCATAACTCTGCTGGAAAATGCTGAATGCACACAGTAATATATGCTGTCTGTTACCTACAATAGATGGTCCTTCACTCTTGATCTGCGTGTTCTGAGAGCAACATGTTTAGCTGCTTGGATGCTTTTACTCTGGCATGGTTTCTTTCAAGCAGGTACATGTAGCTCCATTTCACCAAGTGATGGAGAAAAGCTCAAAGGGTTACCTGGAGGACATTAATCTACTCAGATTGTAAACCAAGAATATATCTTTTTTTTGTGCTTAATCTACTGCTAGGTATTTAGAATACTCTGCAGCCAACAAAAATTAATGAGAAATGCAGACCCTACAGAGGGGAAAAACTACTGGATAGATTTATATCATTGCCTAGTGACATCCCTAGTACTAAGGACGACAGGACCTGGAAACAGCATGGCTGTGTCTCCAGAGGATACTGGTTATTTACTCACGCCTAACACTGAGCTGGATTTTCACTTGGGTCAGCACAAGCTCTAAGGACCCCTACCCAGACATTCATGGAGGTTGTCTGCTGGCTGCCTGAAAATGGTCTGTGGCCAAGGAGACCAGAACCCCTCTGTTCCAAGCGCTGGGAGACAGACAGGCTTTCTCTTTCCTGCCTACACAGCACCCAATACTGGGCATCACGGCCCCAAGCTGTCATTTCTCCATCCTACTGCCATACCGAAGCAATAACAACTGTCTTGCTGAGTTTCCAGGTAATAAAGTTGCACTTTTCTCTAATTGCCACCGATCACTGACAGTTTATGTTAATAAAGTGACACCAACATAAAGTGATAGGCTGCCAGAGGACTAGAAAGCATTTTACCCTCAGCTGTTTCTGACATGTTTGTGTGCACAGTTCAGTTTACCATTAAGAAAGGCAAATAATGACCCAGCTATAATTTGAGGCTGGGTCCCTTAAGTAATAAATTGAAAGCCAATGTTTAAACAAAGAGACACAACTGCAAATTCAGTTTGACACTCTCCAGGAAAAGGGTTATTATGCAGCAGAGGCCAGACAGTCTTCATCTGACCCTTAGGAGGTTTCTGCTCTACTTTAATGGCCACTGAAGATATCATTCATCTTTACTCACCCTGGTTCCTAACAACACAAAGGTCTGAAGAAGTCGGGGCAGTTACTGCATATAGGTGTATGGTGGCTCCACACACGCCTTTTTTCCCTTGCAAACCGTCATGCAGATATACAGCCTGGGGCACAGCCCACCAAGCAACCTGCCAAGCATCAAAGAATGTATTTTGTGCCACCAGGTCCCAGTGTAGACCTCCCAGTTCCCCCCTCCCAGTGGGGGATGGGAGGGGATCTGAAATACACCAGTGGGGCCCTTTCAGGGCTGATTCACAGGAACCAGCATGGACCATGGCATCCCAGACCACTGCTGGCTCCTCCACTATAATTTGGGAATGACAGATGTGAAACACTGCTGAGGGATTTCATAAAACCATCTGCCTGCATCTTCTCTCCACAATCCTGGGGCATAATCCTAAAGAATGGAATAGGATTCCAGCAGATAGGAAAAGTATAATTTGTCATGTGGCTTTTTATATTGATTTCAAGATAAACTATTAGTATCTGAACTGCTAGATGTTTGGATACACATACAATCCTTCACTTGGGAAAACTACCTACCACTTTTTGCTCCTCCTGAGGCTTTCTGTCAACACTGATAACTCCCATCTAGGATGGGAAAGCATTAAAAGTGTTTCCACTTAACGGTAATCAAATTATTTTTTAAGAACTTGTAAAACCGAAACAATTCTTCTTCCGCTACACTCTGCCAGCAAAAGCCAGTAATGTTTCCAGATAGACAAGAAAGTTATACCCTATGGAAAAAGGCATTTGAAAGATAGACTTACTTTCCCCCAAAGAGAATTCAAAGGCAGACAACAGTTGTACAAAGAAAATGGGGAAACAACAGAAACGAATAAAATATATTCTCCTAGAGTTATGGTTCTGCTGCAAAAATGCAGAAAGGGATGGGACTACACCGACTGTCAATTTACTGTAGTCACCATGATGGAATAAGTGCCTCATACGTAACTGGAGGTCTTATTTTAGGATAATGGCCAGAAGCTTTTTGGTGTCCTGATGTGTAGTTCTTAGAGCTTTCCCTTTTCTCCTCCATACTTTAAACTACAAATCTCCAGTCAGCTGCCCCAGTGAATTGAAAATACTTATTCATTCCAAAGTGCACAGCTGTATGCAAATATTCCGTTAAAATCCCACTCTCAAATTTAACCTCTCAGCAGTCTTGGAGGCTGATACATTCAGTCTATTCTAAACTGTAAAAATCTAATGGGAAAACACTCCCACAAGCTGTGTCTGACCCTGAAGCAGAAGATCTCGGTTAACCACATGAACCTTTAATTTGTAAATGCAGAATCCTCCCTGTCTGATGCTGTTGCTTCTGACAAAGCCTGTCCTCAAACAGCGGCAAATATCCCGGTGGTACGTCCTGCAGGGGGAGGTGGCTGGGTTGGTATTTTACGTATTATTATTATTATTGTTATTATTTAAATCTTTAGACACTTTCAGGGCAATAGATGTGCAGATTGAGTAATTCCCGTTAGGACAATTGCACTTAACAACTCTTCAGTTTTTTGTCAGTCTGCCTCACTGCAGTACCACTACAAAGCAGCTCGCACACAGGAACAGGTCAGCAAGGGACAAACTGTGTCACTTCGTGCCCTGATTCAGTGAGGAATTCAAGCACATCTTCCACTGACAACTTCTTTTGACTATTCACCTGCAGAAAAAAGGCTGAAGTTGAAGTGCCTTGCCTAACTTGGTCACAGAGCAGTGTAACAAGCATTATCAGAGCTCAAAAACAAAAGTCAAAATTAAAGTTTTAGTTTTACAAGCCTCACCAGGGTTGGGCTCGCTGAGAAAATGAGGGCTGCCATGCATTAATGAGCACATCTGGTCAACTTTAACAGGACAAAGACCCTTTTCTCTGAGGCTAAGATATTAGTCTTTAATCTTTTTCCATATTTCTCATGCTTATCGCATAGGGGCATATCATAAAGATGTCTTTATCGCTTGTTCCTTTTGATTAAAGGCTCCGAGTAATGCTAGCCAATATCAATAACGATGCCCTAAAAATAATATTATCAGCACATCAGAACCTTGCAGGGAACACAGCGCTAATCTCACTAGTCCCTCTCATGCGGCTCATCCAGCGTGCTCAGAAAAAAAAAAAATCCATGAACACCAAGGCTCTTCAACTACATTATGTTTGGAGTATCATTCATCTTACAGAGTGAAAGCCTGGGTTATCTTCATTTTACATTAATCACACTGTTAAACTGCTCAGATAATAGGCAGGCAGGTTGGGGGAGGCAGGAGGAGCAAGAGAGAGAGAAAAAAATAAGTTGGCTCAGAACTTCATCCCAAACAGAAACCAAATGTTCGCCACTTTTGAAGTACCATAAACTTTTAAAATGTTTGAGTCAAGGAAAACAGTGAAAATAATTAGTCTTACCACACATTCAATGATCACCAAACCAAAAATCAACCCAACAGGTGTGTATAAATGCACGCACTGGTCAAAAATATGGTTGAGACATATCAGCCATTTAAAAGGTGAGGTTACAGCTAAACAAACAAATTCCTGTAAAAGGCATTGGTTTCCAAATAGCCAAGTAGTTACAATTGGTATGTATATGGGACACAATGATAATAAGGACACTTTGTCATCCTAAGGAAAATAACAATTGTGGGAAATAATTTNCCTATAATGCGGCTCATCAAGCGTACAAAAAAAAAAAAAAAATCCATGAACACCAAGGCTCTTCAACTACATTATGTTTGGAGTATCATTCATCTTACAGAGTGAAAGCCTGGGTTATCTTCATTTTACATTAATCACACTGTTAAACTGCTCAGATAATAGGCAGGCAGGTTGGGGGAGGCAGGAGGAGCAAGAGAGAGAGAAAAAAATAAGTTGGCTCAGAACTTCATCCCAAACAGAAACCAAATGTTCGCCACTTTTGAAGTACCATAAACTTTTAAAATGTTGGAAAACAGGAAAATAATTAGTCTTGCCACACATTCAATGATCATCAAACCAAAAATCAACCCAACAGGTGTGTATAAATGCACACACTGGTCAAAAATATGGTTGAGACATATCAGCCATTTAAAAGGTGAGATTACAGCTAAACAAACAAATTCCTGTAAAAGGCATTGATTGCCAAATAGCCAAGTTGTTACAATTGGTATGTATACGGGACACAATGATAATAAGGACACTTTGTCATCCTAAAGAAAATAACAATTGTGGGAAATAATTTTAATAGTGCTCAGAAGGGTTACAAAATCCCAGTTTCGTGCCATTCTACAACAGACTAATGCTTTCCCATAAATTATTGCAGATTTCAAGGGAAAACAATTAATGGTAACAGAATCAAAGACATATGAAAGCTTTCTGATTTAAAGTGACATTGGGCATTTCAAAATAGCTGGTTTTAATTAGCTTCTTCCTAAGACAGTTAAAGGTACATACTGAAGGTGCATTTCCACACACACTGGAGAAAACTTCTGCATTCAAGAAGTTCGTAAAATCATGATCAACAACAGAAAAATTAAATGTAAATTAGCTGAATGCTCATTAAAAGGATGAAATTTAGTAAATAGTCCAAAGATTGCATTTCTGTCCTTCACTGTCACGATTAACTGATGAAGAATATTCTTAACACAAACATCCCCAACACGTGTGAACCATTGAACCAAAACCCTGTCCCAGCCCCTGGAAGGTGAGCCTCTGAATTATTCGTTTTGTGTGAGAATTTTCCTTTTACTAATGTAACCTAACGTCTCGGTTGCATACCTTGTTAATGCTCTTCAAACAAGTAACAACCAATAAAAGGACTTTTTTCATTATGTTGGTTTGTCAGTGTTTTATGCACATCTTGAAGTAACTAGCAATTAATTTGTGCATATACATGTCTAGACAGGTGACTAAACAAAATGTCCTTGAATTCATAAAACATGTCACAAATTATTATGTTTCCCTAGAGACTTAAGAAACCAAGAAAAAAGCATTAATAAAGTTGACGATATGCTAAGAATTATTCTTATTTTGAACACGTTTGAGCAAGACAGAATGAGGCATCTGACCTGCCTTTGATCATTCACTTTCACAAAATATTTCAACCAGGCGGCCAAGATGCACACACTGTTGATTTTTTTTGAGCAGTTACAAATCAAAACATGTGCAGAACTGAAGTGTACTCAGTTATGTGGAGGTTAATAAAATGTCCTGGACTGGAATCCCTTCAACAGATCTGGTTTTAAGACTTCTGTACATATGTTTGTTTTGGATGCATGCGAAGTTCAAGTTCATTAATAAACAAAATTGCCAGTAGGTCTGCTCAGCTCCTGCTATTTTCAGTTTTTTGGAATCCCTTATTGACATCAGGATCTGCACATCTAGTCATGTTAATAGAACAGAATTACAGGAAAAATAAAGATAATAGAAAAAAAAAAGCCCTGAGTGTGCCTGAGTACAAGCTATGCATGAACAGGATTTGCCTTTTCTCTGATGGAGTAGTGCCATTTCAGAGTGTTGAACTAGCAGCGTGGTACATTCCAGCTAAACAAAAGGTATTTGCTGGTTTGAGATTTCATATAACTGGGGTAATGTGGCCTAAATCCAAATTTTCAGAGGCAAGAGTTTAAGTGCCCCATACCTGAATGATCAGCTCATTGATCCTGCAAAGATGCTGGTGTCCGAGAACCATTCCCATGTTCCATCAGGTTTTCAGAGCCTAACACTGTACTCTCAAACCCGTGCCTCCCATCGGAAAGTCTTAGCTGTAAATTGTGGCAAGAGGGCACCACTTGAGGAGAGGGGAGATAGTGAAATGAAATGAACAGCACCATGTGAAAAATATATGATATGCCTATAATTAGCCTCATATGCTGCATCCCAGAAAGGAAAAGGGTACTTTTAAAAATATTATTGGAATCCCTGCCAAAAAAAATTAATAGTCCTTTTGTGTGACTGACAATGAAGAGTTCTTTTCTTCATCCCTTGATTTGTTCCTTTAAACACTTTCTGTCCAACACCCAGAAAGCTGAACAAATAGAGTTCATAATGTTCTTGCAAGTGTCCATAGGACTATGCATTGGCACCTGCCTAAAGGCTTATTATAAAATTGTAGATTTAGATTTTCCAGTTAAAGTTTTCACAGTTACCTTTAATGGGGGCAGCAGAAATGAGCACAACCAGAAGATTTCTCTCATCAGAGCACACAATACTTATTCTGCCTCAGATCCTGGACAGACAATTCACAGAGACCTGGGGTTAGCCCAGGGAATATCCTTGTACTTTTACAACCTCTCTGCCATGAAAGATGGGGAATTCCTCCTTTAATGAGGAAGAGTTATTTGACTTATAGCCTCTGAAAATATCTTCTTGTTAAAGAAGATATATTTGCAGCTCCAGACAGAAATGAGCTGTTTGAAGCAAAGGCTCAGCTTGTTTCAAAAGAGACCTAAAGATCTTCAGGTCAGAGCCACTCCCTGTACCTTGAAGGCACATGTCTCTTAAGTGGCTGAACGACTCCCTAGGTTTTTGGGCACTCCTAAACACAGATGTAGTAAAGTGGTCTCATATTCAACTGACCAGCTTTCATCCTTTTTTCTGAGCTATGGACTTCACACCATGAGGTGAACCTTCATCACTTCTAACTGCAGGATTGCTGTGCTCCAGGTACCTTGGGATGCTTATTAGGGACAAGGTGATTCATGGCTTAAGCAGAAGCATCTCTGCCTCCCCAGTAAAAGGGGCTTTTCTGGGAGTCTATCACTTGGATGCTCTGTGTCCCAGCTGAGCTCCTCACTCAGGATGGGATGTGCCTGCTGAAGAGCCTGGTTTTCTGGTGCGAGGAAGAGAGTGGCTTGGGCATCTGAAGAGGACTTACCAAGTGACTACTGGGAATGAATGAAATGAAGAGGGACACAAGCAGGTACCAGCACCTGGAGGTAGATCCTTAGGACTTGGATACTCAGCACTGATGGAGGAAAGGCTCTTGGCAGTGAGAAACTCCTTACCATCAGAAATGAGAATGTAACTGAAACCCATCGCAAGTAGGGTGATGTAAAACCCACTTCTGTGCACAGGAATCTTAGCTAACCCTCCGTGATCTGCTGCAGTAGCCCTGTGTGGGTTGTTTACCCTCTCTGTGCCCCAGTTCACCCTTCTGCTAAACCAGGATAAAATTGCTTGCTTACCAATTGCCACAGGAAAGCAGTATCTTAGAAAAATACCAAGATACACTTAACTAGGCTTATAAATTATTTTGATATTCCCAGATGAATGTTCCCTGTAAGTATAAAGTTTTATTATTATTTCAGCTGCTCCCTTCCATAGCATAATTGCCAAAAAAGGCTTTAGAAAAGCCTCAGATTAACCATAATACTTTTCTTGTTAATAACTAACAAAACATTATACTTCTCACATATGGGACACAAGCATTTGATTCCATTTTAGCACACCAGCGTTTCAGAACTAAAGCAAGTATCGCTCCGTGTCTTGCTCAGACCTGATGTAACTTTCTCTCTGGGAAGATATGTTTTGGGGACCGTCCAGCTGTGCTTGTTTGCAACTTACACAATTTAAGATATAATTTATAGAGAGACTAACCTGAGGTCAATTATTATTACCATCTTAAAGAAGTGATTGTAAACTGGGAATAGCTCCTGCTTTAATAATTTCATTTGCTCTACAAAGCAAAATAGAAATAGCTTGTAGTGAAAAATGTGTCTTCCAGTGTAAGCATCCAATGTCAAAAGAAATTGTAATATTAAAAATGATAGCTTTCAGCTGTTGTTCAGTAAGTAGTCAATGTTTCTTCCCTTCTGGAAAGCCAATACTCCCTCTTCAGTGGAATTTAAATGGACAAAAACGTAATGGGAGAGTACAAGAGACTTAGTGAGACTTCAGGCAGTCCTGTGATTCTCTCCGTAGGAGATGTTTAACATCGTGTTTGCTACCCACAACTGCCACATGTGGGTTGTGCCCGAAGTGGTCATTGTTAATCTGTGCTGGAACATGCCATGGGGAAATTTGGTGAAAGGACTTGATTATACGTATGTAAGAACAGACTTGTCCCAACACCACAGCTCAAATGCAAGGTAAACCAAGAAGGATCAACCAATCTTTAATAGAAAGCAGAAGGAGAAAGTTCAGAACAACTTTTGCCATTCTTCCTGGAGATTATCCATGAGCTGTGGTTAGAAACAAAAGACTTCTGCAAGGATTTACTAGTATTTTTCAAAACCACATCAGATGGAAAATCCAGAACCACAGAGACACCAGGGTCAATTCTGAACTTCAATATGCCCATAATTGCATGGATTAATGAAAATAAATCTATAGATAGTGTAGCAAAATTTCCTACATATATTCATACTATGTTATGTGTAAGCACCTGAAAAGAACCAAAAAAGGGAAGGTTGCCATGGTGTTTTCTATTTTGCTCAGGAGAATGGGATTTTTAACACAAAGGCTTTCCTCTGCTTTGAAATGGAGGAGGTGTTTAGTGTAATGACCTTTCAGTACTTTCTCTGCTTGGCTGGTTGGAAACACTATCACTTTCCCACAGTTTAATAAAGCCATTTAAGGGCCAAATCCTAATCCCAGTTATATTCAGTCTGTGCTCTTCCCTCCCACAGCCCATGGGGCTGGAAATGTACCCAGCTGGGACTGAGGACAGCTCAGCAGTGGATACCAGGACCTGAACAGGGGTTAGTCAGAATCTGGATTTAAGGTGGAAAAACATGCAACAGCCTTCCAACCCGCTGTCGCTTCCACCAGAGCTCAGGTCACGACAACTTTTCTCTCCATACACAGGTTGTTGCGTGGAGTTGCAACAGTTACACGGCTTTTTTTTGTAGTGCAACAACTCGTCAGGAAACAGTCTCCTCAAAAATATCACACATGTGTATTAGAGTGCTAAAAGCATCCACTGTCTGAAGCTTCTAAATGGATCGAAGGCTTGGAAAATTACTTCTGAAAACCAGCTGTCTTCTATAGAGGAAAAGCAGAAAGCTTTAACTGCAGGGTTGGTTGTTTTCTTTAAAAACTATATCTCATATTGCCTGAATGCAAGCTATAGACCACAAGCAGTGTTGTGTGTTTACATCTGGTTAGAGCTTCCTGCTTATTAAGGACACTTGCTTCACTGCTGGGAATTTCGGGGTGAGATGCACCAGGACATCATGTTTATTTTTTAGTTGTCAAATCTGGTGTAGCTGATCAAGTTGCTCAGTGTACGGTGCAGACAGGTAGCAGTGTCTCGGGAAAGGCACCCTGTCTGGAGGAAAAACTCTCTGACTGCTCTGCTGTGCTGCTGGGGAGGAGAATTGCCACGGTTCGACTGAACTGCAGGGGCTGTGGGAAGGGACTGGGCTCTCTTCACTCAGCTCCTCCAGGGATTGAGGGTACTGGGTGGGCAAAATTCCCTACTTCTATACATGAAACCGTCAGAAGGCTTAGGGATGTAAAGGGGAGTGTTACTGCCCCATGCCTCCGTGTTATGAATAGTCTTAGGGCACACTGGCCATATGCTTTAACATACGAAAAGGTCATAAAATTAGTGAACTATAGCATCTGATGTGGCACTTTTGTGAAGTGGTTTTCACTGCTACACCATAGAAAGATTGTGGAGATTCTGGAGGTTCAGTCCTGCAGGTCCCACCACATGGTATGTCCCTAGAGCACTGCTGGGCACATCAGAGGTGCACTGCCCTTGGCTTGGAAGGGTTGGTCCGGCCTGCTGACAGGTTCTTAGTGTGTACAAACCAGTGCTATCAGAGCAAGAGGGAGGAGTAATGCAATGTTCATGGCTCACATCTCGGTCTCAGTTCTGTCAATCCTTAAATGCTGAAATAATGTGGATTACCCCACATATTCACTGGCACAAACAGCATTAGATTCTGGCCCAGCATACCTTTCCTCTTGGGTTTAGTTCTGTCACTTTGATACATGACGTTAATTGGTAGGAAAAGGAACAGCCCCTTTCAGGAAGCCATGCAGGTGTGCACTTTTCTTACTTTTGGTCCTCAGTCGTATTCTCAGTCTCCATGCACAAATTTAAGAATATGCTTGCCCTAAAAAGATCTACAGAGTTCTACAGGGAAGCTAAACACCAGCAGCTTGACTTAATAGTGGATATGTGTAGAAAAATCAAAAAAATGCCATGCTGTTCCCCTGGAAACCTGTGATGGGATAGCAGTGCCCACACAGAGCTCTGCAGCCTTAACCTCAGCCCCTGCACCCACGGCTGTCACACCTACGCTTTGTTCCCTGCTGCCAAGAAACACAAACGCAGTCCGAAGCCAGCCCCTCCACATACACAAGATTAATAGCCCATCGCTTCAAACCACATCCACTGGCTTTTCCATTTTGCATGCAGTATAAAGATATTCCCAATGCCAGATTCTGCCACCCTCACAAACTGAGCAACAAATGACCTTGGGAGTAATCTATAGATGGCAGTGGGGTTGTCCAAAGAATAAGGAACAGATTTTAGGGGGAATTTCACTGGGAAAGAGGTGCTTTAGTGACTTTTAAAGTGCAGGCCCAGGATAGTACACACTGTGAATGACATACCACAGTCCAGCTGCAGTGGCTGAATGAAAATAAAATTGAATATTTTACACCAGACAGAAGTCTCAGCTATTAGCAATCAATCCGTTTGAGCTGGTGGGTTACAACGGCAGGTGCACTCCCAGTCAGTAGGTTTGCATGCTAGGTCTGTCTTCCAAAACATGTGTAGTTCCCTAAATCCTCACATTATGTCTCTTAACTATGATTTAATACAGCACACACGATTCTCACAGTGCTAGTGGTAAATCCCCTGCTTTGGGTAAAAAGTGAATGGAAGGAGTACAGGGGAAAAAAAGACAATACAAAGCCTAGGAATTTTTTTGGTTATGATATAATATCGTGATGGCAGACCTCAACCCCTGACACTCTTGGGCAGGTGCCAGGGTAACACCAAGCAGCTTCTAATGCCATGTCTGACCTGCCTCTGCATTCCCATTAGTAAAAAGAGAAGTCACAACTTCTGGCCTGAGAAACACAGATACATTTTAAGTGACAGCCATCACGTTTTACTTCAAACACAAGCAGCTATGTTAACTGGAGAACAAACCAGATTTGTTTCCACCCTAAACATTAGGCTTTAGGTTTGGGGTTTTTTTTGACAGGCTGGATCAACTCAAAGGCAGTATCTGACCTCCCTGGTTTTGAGTAACGTTACTGAGGGCACTAAGCTACTGTCCTGGGTTCAGTTAATCATTTTACAGTCAAGAAGTTAAGATGTGTCTCATTAATATCCCAATTTGTACATAAATCTCACTGTACTGAGTGTCCAAAAAAAAAATCACCAGCTCATACCCTGCTGTTTCAGAGTGCTTTGAGCTAACTACAGACAAACACAGCAGGCTGCAGACTTCACTGGAAAAGGTCAGGAAGCATGTTATTTATATAAAAGGCAGCGCTGAAGGAAGAACCAGCAGCAGGATGAGAGAAATTGATGGTATCCTGTTGCTAATGGCTGAGTAAAGGGGACAGACATGCTGGCATGCTGAAGAGATCTGATGCATACAGTGTGCCTGCCTAGCAGAGGCCCCAAAATGTAGGGAGCAGGCATTTTAGATGAAGGGGAGAAAGAGACACAATGGGAAGATGGTTTTGACTGTGTGCCAAGTAGCAACTGGATGTCCCTGTCATCTTAGTCATACATTATCCAGAAGAGGAATTAAGAGCTACTTACTTAAGGATAAATAGAGAATAGTAGTCATCCAGAAGACTGTGATCCTATTGCCTAAAGGCACGGGCTCAGCGCTCAGCAGGTGTATATCTGCAGTCAGTAAGTGTAATTGTTTCAGTGAGCTTCAGCACAGCAATAGCGAGAAGGGCTGCACTCCTCCCTGGACAGCGAGGGTTGATATTCTGCTCTTCCTGAGTGTTTCCCAGCAAGAGGCAGAACCAGTCTGCTGCTTTTCTTCATAAGTAGCATGAACCCTACAGCTGCCTGAAAGACAAACCTGAAAGGACAGAAATTAATGCCTCATCAGGCATCAGGACCTCCAGCAGCAGCTCCCCAACCCCAAACCCGGTGTTTGCCCCTGTTCCAAGTGCTGACATTTTCCAGCGTTGTCTCTGTACTGAGCTGTCATCTGCTGAGCATCTACATCACTGAGGCCAGGCACTTGACCAAACTACAGGAAATATGAACAACATCAACAGCCCACTGCGGAGCTGGGCCAGTTGAGATTTGGCTTTTATGGTGGCTACAGCTAATTTTTCTTTGGCTGTAGATGTCCGGCAGCAATCTGCCTGGGTGTCTAGCACACGGGTATACCTCTTGAAAAGGAAAGTCAATGAGTACTTGTGGTCCTCAGTCCTCTTGGAAAACATTAAGAAAGTCTGAGAACAAAGTTTTCTAGGACCTAGATTATTTTACAACTACCAGTTCTTAAACTTTAAGTCTTCAATTATCTTTCAGTAAAACAAGCATGTGAATACCTGCATTACTTTGGAATAGGCAATTTTTAAGTTTTAAAACTGAGATCTGCTGAGGAAATATCAGAATCCATTCAACAAATTAGGCTTTGTTCCAGAAAATTATCCGATTACCCAAGAAAAACAGCAGAGAAGAAACAGAAGCAGTACGGAATTGGTTAACCTGAGTGTTAAAATCTTCATTGCTGCAGATGGTGTTTTGGACTGAACTCTCTCCCTATTTTCTGGAATCCTATCCTTAGAGACAAACTGATCTGTTTACACTCATGCGACTCAGCTGGAAGGAGATAAATCTCAGCTTAAACTAAAACCAGAAAGGTATAAAATATTGAAACTTTGCGAAGTGTGGCTGTGGCTTGCAGGATTTTAGCATGGCTATAGCAAACAAGCACTTTGAGCCCTTCAGTAAGGCAGAACTACGTCATAGGATCCATTAACATGTCCTTGTGCTGGACATGTAGGTGTGCAAATCCTTCCCTTAGATGATGCCAGAGCAGGGTACTTTACCTTCAGCAGCAGCCAGCCCCAGCTTCTTGCACAGCATCCAGCTGCTCCCCAGCCCCTTACCTCCATCCTGCTACAGCACTGCCTCGGACCACCCGCTTCTGGACCAGGACCCCCGGCTCAGCTCTATTCCAGCATCCCGGTCAAAAGAGACATTGAAGAGCAATGCTCACTCATCCATGTGTGGGTCAGAGGCAGCTTTTGCACAGGATGAGGCACCCACACACCCACCACAGTTCTCATTCTGGGGCAGGGAAGCCGCTGGGGGCTGCCACACAGGGCAAAGCTCCTTATGCACCAATTTGCGTTCACGTAGATCTCAACATGAAATTAATATAGACTTGTTAACATAAATCCCGATCGTGATGAAAAAATGGAGTTCTGGCATATGATTCTTAACTTCCTAATGAAACCAGTGAAAAGCCAAACCTTCTGGCATTTAAATCCCAAGTACAGGAACTACTATACTATTGATAGCTAGCACTAGGCTACAGTACATTTGAAAGGCTGAGGCACGATATATGCATGTATTAAGACTAAGTTTATCTAGGAAGTTACAGCCATGACAAACTAACGTACTGAAAAAGCTGGCCACGTCCTGCCAACAGTACACTTTTAAGGCATTTCTCTAAAACACGGAACAACAACAGAAAAACACTTTAAAAAGATAAAAAATATTCCCACCGTATGAAGATGTGCCATCCCAAAAGATAACCACGTTGGTGTGAGCCTTTTTAAAATGTCAGATCAAGCAGGATAGCACATGTAAACTGTATCTGTCTCCTAGATTTTATACCCGTAAATCTGCAGATGAAATGGTGGGAAAAGGAAATGAGCAAGAGCTGACCGTTTAAGCTCATGATTAGAAGTTTAAATGGTCAAGTTATTTGCCTGTTTTTATATATGTCCTATCTTCATATGCATGAACTGTTCTTTCTTCAGCTAAGCTTTCCCACATGTGAAGTGTTTTGGATCAACAGCTATTGCAATAACTATGCTTTCTTTGAAATACACCGAGCAAACTTCATATTGGTGCTTTTCTCTTAGACATTGCATTTCTAATGTACCAAGTTCTTTGTAGACGTCCCATCATAAAAAAAAAAATCATAACATCTATTCAAAATGCAAATTATCAACAAAAACTTTAAATTTAAGCCAATTGAAACCATGTAGTAGAACTGTTGATGAAAACAATTAAAATAATACTATAGATGTGTATTTTATATTAAAGAAATCAAGGGGGAAAAGAGGAATGAAAGAGATCCCACCTTGTACAGACTACCAGATCACTGCCTGCTGCTGCAATTGTTTATTTTCATGGGCTACCCATAATCCCCAGTGTTAGGCTTGGCTTATGTGGTTGTACATCCACAAGGCTGCCAATCTCAGGATCATGCACGTATTTATAGGTAATCTATCCTCATATGTCTCTATGACTTACCTAAATTTTAAAGACAGAAGTACTGTCAGGAGAACCCTTAAGCACATGAAGACAGGATAATTCAGGATGTCTTTGTTAAAGATGGGCCAGGTCTTACAGAGCCAGTCAGGATTCCCACAGTCAGCAACATGGCTAGCACATGGGATAAACCAGGATCATCAACACCATGTGGTGGGAGCCCACACCTGGGTCACCAAGCTAGATCCAGGCTGGGGAGGTAGATTCAAACTCCACACAGAGACTTTGGACTGGAAGAAGAAGTAGTACCTTGCTAACATAGGTAAGGAGCCATTAGCTCAGGCACAGGCTGTTTTTCGCTTTTCTGTTAGACTTCTAAAGGCTTCTGATCAATTCACTGGTATAGTTTCCCAGTGGCCTCCTAAACAGCTGCGCATCCCAGACAAGGGGTGCCCAACTAGGGCTCTGTGGATGGGAAGAGAGCAGAAAATTCCTAAAATGGTATTTTCACCAAATGACAGATACAGGGAGACATGCCTCAGCACGGGTTTTATACAACCTGGAACAAGACCACACCTCTTCTGCTATTGAGAGTTTATTCCTACCCCTCCTATATGCCATTATTCCCATCTTAACAGCACAGACTGTGTTGCAAGAAGTATTAATCTCCTACTGCAGAACAAACTGTGAAAGCCCCAACATATCAGCTGTGATTCCTGGCAGGATTATTCTGTGCACAGCATCCTTGCAGATTAGCTGCCTGGGCTTAACATACTTTGTGTTTGCTCTTCTGTTTCCTGGAACACATATTTAACTCTTATCTCCCTTGGATGCTCTGGGGATGACACCTGGAACAGCTCCAAAAGGTGGTGCGTCATTGCTAATATCAGATATTTTCTTCTCATAGGTGTGGAGACAGACACAGCGGATCCGTAACTCTTTGACTCTGGTATTGTATCTTTTGCATGTGCAACTTGTATGGCCAAAAACAATAGCAAGAGACCAATCTCACTCCAGTATCAGCCAACACATGGATAAGTTCATAGTGATTGCCAGCTCTGACTGAGCAGAAATAGTTTCAGACGAGAGAAAAATTCTCAGTGACTACACAGGAAAACTGCTACTTTAAGTTGAAACAATTAAATTGACTCATTTACACCTACTTCATTTCGCAAAAACAAACAAAAAGTGTTTGTCATAGGGGCCAGTTTTAAGCACTAAGTTTTGATAGACATTGAATGTGAGCTCTGGCTAACCAAGGGCAAAGGGTAGCTTCCACCAGCCATGCACATATTGGAAAGCACTTACTGTCTTGAGAACTCCCAGAGTAAAAGATACTGCCAGAAACTGCAATATTTGTCTACAGGATTTTACTAAAATTCAAAGGTAGAAGCCACATGCAATGCTTTGATCTTGGACAGGAAAGCAGATCAACCTCCGTGCACCCTGCAGTCTCACTAAAATTAATAGCTTCTTCAACAGCTTATTGAGAGAGCCTAACTTAGGTGGAAGGTGGCACTGCTGTACAACTCTGCACAGCCTTACTTTCAACCGCATCTCAAGCCACACTGAGAGTCAGCATTAACGGAAGAATACCCCCCTCTTGCTTCCTTAAGAGACATTTTTCCCCTAGCACACACCATTGCTATTAGTTTTAAGATTATAGCAGTACAACCTTGCAGGGATACACACAGGATCAGCAATCTATGCACTCTAAAGCACAAAAATTAATGTGTATAAGGAGCTAAAGAAGAAAAACTTCCAGCCATGGCAGGAGTGCCTAACCACCCCTTACCAAAAAGCAGCACAAACTACATGCAGCATCCATCTATGCACTCAGATTAAGACTTACTGTTTGTGACCCCATTCCAAAGAAAATCACCTCAGCTTGCATTAACAGCACCATCCTCCCCAAGGCCATGTCCTCCAGTCCTTTCTTCCCTACTTTACTTACAAACCTTTTAACTAATGAGTGGGTTATTGATCAAATTATCACCTGCTACCAATTTATCACCTGGCCACTACCCTCAGCTCATCAGCATATACATAGCGAAGTGCAAAACGGGTGGAGGTGAAAATATTAATCCCTTTGAAAGACCAGTCCTCTGGATGAGAGGCTTCCTGGAACAAGTAACTTAACATTTATGAGGGACAGCTGGAGTCACAGCTGTGGCTGTGGAATTAAAAACAACTTTCAACTCACAGCATTTTGGAAAAATCATAATCCCAGGAAGTATTTTATACATACACAGCATTATTTGCTTATAAAGGCTTAGACTTTGTTCTTTTTTTTTTTACTTAAGATAAGCTCAGTTGTCAATTTTAGATGGCTCTAAAATCACCAGGTATTTGTGATGACATTTGTGTTTTTCAGTTCAGAAGTATCAGCCTTGTCTGCTACCTGTCTTTATACACCCTTGTGCCAACCCTTGTGGCACCTTTGCTTCTGGTGAGATAAGAGATCTGTAGCTGTATCCAGAATGGAAAATACACTGAGACTACACCTGAAAGACGTTTGTGGGGGATCTTTTATCTCTCTGGGGAAAAAAAAAAAATCAAGCCTAAAATGCCTCAGTGCTGATTCATTGGTCACACACAGTGAGTATGAGCCTGAGTGCACATCACTGCCACAAGAGGCTCATGACAAACCCCCAGAAAGTTTGCAAAGTGGGGTTGTAGCTTCTGAGCACTCCTAACAGGGACATGGACCTCACAGGGAGATGCCACTTGTCCCCATGTTGCCCAGCTTCTGGCTTTGCAGGCCAGCCTTGAACTGCTCCGTGTGCCTTCTCCTGTCCCTCTGCCTCCAGTACAGCTCTTGGATGGTGACTGTGCAAGGCCTGCGGGACAGCCTGCCCCTCATGTAAACTTCCAGCACATTGTCTGAAACAGCTGCTGAACATGGGAAGTAGCTTCTCCATCCTTCCTGCCAATATTTTATGGCCCTCTAGCTAAATTGCCCAGCCCCACAGGTTATTCTAGCTAAAACTCATGTCCCACCTTCTCCCCTTCCAGCTTCCCTCCATTCCTTTAGGCTTGAAAATTAAATGTTAACATATAAAACATGTAGCCTAGCTTCTTAATTATAATAGCAATCAAACCAGCTAATTGTTAGCAGCTCTCCTTTTCTGAAAGGAAGTAATCAAGATGCAATGCCAGGCTAAGACGTGGTTGTCCAAGGAAGATTTCTGTGTCTGTCTTGGTGCCACATCGCTCTGCTTGGGTCCAAGCAAAGGAATTGTGAAAAGCCTTTGAAGTATGCTCAGCACGTCATCTTGCATATGTTTGCAGCTGGTTTACTGTTAGCGTGGCCAGAGCAGATAAATGATTATGTGTATCTGACCTATCCTTGTTGATGTTAGTCTTCTTTCCTGGAAGCTCCCTTTGTACACTGTCCAACCCTTGTCTGGCTGCTCATAGCATCATTTCTTCCATATTCCTAAAAAGTGCCACATCACAATCTCGCAGAGGACTTCCAGAAATACTTCTAAGAAAACACTTCCTTCAGGGAGCTGATGGGACAGATAGCTTTAGCTGTAATTCCCATCCATCCTAAAAAGTCAACGTCAACTTCAGGTGAGCACAGGCTCCCACACAAAGAGGAGGACAGCCATGGTGCAGCCGTTGGTATGTCCACCTTCGGCAGAGCCCTAAAGTGCCTGCTGCAGCCGCTCAGCTGCTGCACTGTTCCTGCAGGTCACTGATTCCTTGCCGTATCTCACTGCTCACAAAGCCCAAATCCACAAAGGCTTTTCTGTGCCTAATTTTAACTGAAGTGAAGGGGAGGTAGGTGTCCAAATACTGCTAGCTCTTAGTCACTCAACAAGCCTTAACTCCCCAGGCAGTCTTTCTCAAGGACAGCACGAAATAGCATTCAGGGTAGTAGGTAAGGTAAGATGCTGTCAGCTCATTTCTTTTAAAATCTCCATTAAAATATTCAGAGTATTCAGACACCCACGCTGGCTCAAATTATGAGTTTCCCTCACACTGTGCAGCCTTAAAATGTGTTTAAATAGAGCTCTGTTTACCTGAGGATACTGTTGCTTCTCATGCTCTATATAAAAAGCACTAGTGTCTGAGCTCTGCACTGCACAGCAAAGGCTGTGGCAGGTAAGGGTCTGGCCAGGTTAAAGGCAGCAGGTAAAAAAGGTCTTAGGTCTGACTCTACCCTCCACCAGCTCTACGTCAATGGCATTTGGA
This sequence comes from Syrrhaptes paradoxus, assembly GCA_013400615.1. Taxonomy (NCBI): domain Eukaryota; kingdom Metazoa; phylum Chordata; class Aves; order Pterocliformes; family Pteroclidae; genus Syrrhaptes; species Syrrhaptes paradoxus. The sequence continues at coordinate 97,824 of VZTO01005171.1, forward strand.
TATGTTCAGTGGCATTACTCCGAGTTTATGATGCTGTAAGACACAGAAGCATTAGTATCCAGAGATTTTATTGTTGTTTTCCATATCTAATTATCAAATAACATCTGACATTTCTAAAATTCAAAGATAATTAAAGTACAGCTTTAAGATTTGTGCCAAACTGTTGAAAGCAGGTTCCTCACTTCTGCATTTTAAGGTTTCTCCATTTCCTGCCAGTTCCATATCTAGGATCCAGTGTAGCAGCTTTTGGGTTGTTACATATTTAAATAATCACATCCAGTCAAATTTAGAAAAGGAAAATAGAATGGGGCTATTTCTTCTAATCTTGGCTTTTACTAAGTCTCTTCCTATTCAATCTAAATTCTGGGACAAATTTGACTTTACATTTCGAATGCCACAGCCTCTTGTAAAAGGCAGAACCAAAACGCAGACTTACACTAAAAAACTACAAGTATTTCCCTTTAATTAATATGTGTATAGCGTTTAACAATATCTGTTTGTTTTGGAAAGCTGTGCTGTAATGATTAACACATCCACAGAAGCATCCACAGAACGCAGGCAGGGTACGCTGCTCCACCAGTGCCAAGGTCTGTCACACTGCGTATTAGAAGCCTGCATGAGAAAGAATTTTATGAGTCATTCAAGTGCAGTGCAAATGAAGTTAGCAGCTTAGATACATTTACAAAAACAAAGGCTGGTGATTACAAAGCTAGAATGAACTTGGACTGTGTTCACATCTGCTTCCTGGAAGGTAAAATGTAATCAGAGGAAGAAAAAACGTGGGCTTTCAAGACATTCTTTTTTGTCGTTGAGGTCTTGTCAGTAGTGGTTGTTTTCTTGTGGCAGGATAATATGGAAGATTTCTGTGCTCGTCTTTTGTGGTGTGATTTGATGAGACAGCTGGTGGTACCCCATGCTGGAACAACAGCTGGGAATGGTCATGTAGTGTTGCTGGAGAGTACAACACAAGCCAGCAATCTGTGTCTATCAGCTATCAGTCACCTTATTTTTAATTAGTTTCAGATGCAGTGTCTAAATATGTAGTGAAATGTCAGCAGTCCCACACTCTGAAACAGAGCTTCCTTAGACCCCAGGTAGAACTCAATTCATTTTGCTGCTGCAGTCCACTTTGAAGAAAGAAATTCCCAGTTGTGCTCAAGGAGCTTTTTTCAGAGCACACATCTAACAAATGTTAGCCTTAATACAGCGTTCATTTAAAACCTTGCAGTAAAAGGCCTTACACCTACTGCTAAAACCCACTTTAATCGGGATCAGTCTCACTGAAGTAAGATTAACTGAAGTTATAAAGAAAGTACTCATCCAACCCTAGGCAGCTGTCCAGACTCCCTGGGAAATCAGAAATAAAAGGTAGGTGGAGACGGTGATTCGCCCATCCTCTTGGATACTTGTCTTAGAGTGGATGATGTGCCCCCTGTGCCACCAATTACTAGGGGAGCTAAGTAGCTAGAGCTTTTGCTTTCTGATGTTTAAAGTTAAGTGAGGTAAACACTACCCTTCATTTCTACAGCTCTGCACACTTTTCACTGCAGTGAAGAACAGGACAAAATCTGCAAAATGTCACACTGAGTGTCCTTTTAGCCCACGCCCTGCTTCCCACCATGGCCAAGGGCAGATGCCTAGTGAACAAGCATCTATGAAAACTCTCTGTAACAATCTCCCCGTTTCCAGCCATTTTCAGGACAGGAATCATAGAATCATAGAATCACTAAGGTTGGAAAAGACCTCTAGGATCATCAAGTCCAACCCAAGAACTTCCTGAAGAGGCTGTGGTTTCTATGTATTTAGTACTCTCAGGGGATTACTCTTCCATTAAATTCTCCAGTCTCCCCTTGAACCCATATAAAACTTCATCACCCACACCATCATTTGCTAAAGAATTCCGCAGGTCAGATGCCTGAGAAGATGTTTTTCTTGGAGCCCTACAGTTTCATTAGCTTCACCTGATGACTCCCACCTCTTGTACTGGAAAGGAGTGAAAAAAATCAATCTACTCATTCTCTCCATGCCACTCAAGGTTTTTTTTTGTAAATCCATCACCTCCTCCTCCATTATCTCCTTTCCAAATGAAAAAGTCCTAGCTTAGTTATCTTTCAAACAGAGCATTTCTGTACCTTTGATCATCTTCGTTGCCCATCTCTGAACTTTTTCCAGCTGCCCTGTAAATTTCTTGTGATGAAGGGATCAGGACCTTCTAAGCTTGCTGGAACAGACAAGCTCACACCTAGCCTCCCAAATTTGTTGCAGTAACACTTACTCAGGATCAAAACGACTGTCAGCGCAGTGATAAGCAGGCTGCAGGCAGCAGTTGAAGAGCTTGAGCCGTGTTACAGAGACTGCGTCCTCTGAAATAACTTGAGCAGACTCAGTCAGGTCTTCCTATCTCGTCCTCTTCCACTGCAGCTGGCACATCTTCTCAGCGTGGAAGAGTCATTGCAGGTTGAGGAACTGCAACGCAGGCACCGACAGGGAGACACGCTGAGCGTGGACCCTCCCGAGACACACAGCAGGCATGGTTCTCACTGCCTTCATTACATTGCTGCCACATCCCTTCAGTGCCTAAGCCAAAGCATTAGGAGGCTGGAAATCTTCCTATTTTTTTTCAAAAGAGAACCCCAGCTTGCCAAGCAGAAGAAATGAAAACACAAAGAGCTTTTTCCCTAGGATCCCTGCCTCTACATGTTCGTGCAGAGACAGCACCTGTACCCAAAAGATTTTATCACCTAACATTGGAAGCAAGCGTGTCTTATACATGGAGAGCTCGTGGAGAGGCCATTCAGACAATATTTCCCTTTGATTTAATGAATATGGCCGGTCTGGTGGACCCGTGCAAGTCCAGGGCCCTCTCGGTATGCTGGAGTACCTGCCTGTGTGGTGGAAGATTGGTCTGTACCTGCCTGCCTGCAGACCAGTAGCTGCAGAAGTGGGAGAGCAGGCTGTTACTCAGGTAACAACGGGCAGCTTTAACCCAGATGTCCTCCGAAGCTCTGTTCAAAGCCATGTGGGTTGAAGCAACCCAAAAGCTGTAAGTAATAGCCTTGAGAGAAGGACTCTGGGAGGCTTTGCTTTGTCCTTTTCAGTGTGCTTCACTGATATGCTGGCTTGTGTATATTTTTTCGGCAATGAAAAGAGGGCCCCTTGCTGCTCACCACAATTGTATTATTATTGTTATTATTACTGCAATTCAAATCTCCTTTGAAAGAAAGTCAGCCAGTGTTTGTTTTGCTTCCAAATAGATAACCTTGAAAAACACAAAACCACAATAATGGAAGGAAAAAAAAAAAAAGGAGGAAGAAAGAAGAAACAGGGGGAAAAAAAAAACATTAAAAGAAGAAGAAAATTAAAAAGAACAAATAGAACAGAGAAAAGAAAAAAGAAAAGACAGTGACCCAACAGGTTCAAAGCCACTGAACATGCACCTTGAGGTATCTGCTTGAAAAACACTAAAGTTAAAAAGCTATGGTACCTTCTTTCACCTCATTGCAAAGAAAAACAGTTCGGCTTGAATCATTTGGGTTCTTGACAGCCAGGTGATTATTTCTTAAAAGGTACTAACACCCTGTCTGCCCATAGTGTGGTGTTCAAATAGGTGGGCTGAGGAAAACAAGACTGGTCATCTGCCCCCATAAAGCCGAGGCATTCTGGATTGCATCAGCTGAGAATCCATTTTCCTTTGGCTTATTGCTACTCCCAAGCCTTAAAGGTAATACAAAACTTTTCAAACAATAGCAAGCTCAATTAAAAGTGTGTGATAGACAGTGTTCAGACTCCAAGGTTAGAAAAGCATGTTTTGAAAGCACAGCATCATTGTTATTATTATTTACTATTATAGAGTATCAACCAAGGCAAATATTTTTGTCCTCAGAAAAATCTGAAATTCCCAGCAGGGTGGGACAGAGCTGACATTCCTAGCGGTTTGCTGTCTTGTTTGGAGCAACATGTGGTTCACAGCTAAAGGGCAGAAATCCTTGTTACTGAAGATTGTGGTCACCTCGGAGAAATGCACAGCCTAGAGCATTTCATAGTTCACCTGGAACAGAAATGCAAAGGCAGACAAAGGAAGCAAGAAGAGGTGATTTGCTTTGGATTTTTGCTGTTGGTGTGATGTCATTGTTACTTGTTAAGCTCACTTTTTACTGAAGCCTTTGCACAATATTGGTAACAGTGCAGTATTAAATATAGCAAGGCAGCCACACCATTGTTTTGTGTCAAAGAACCAAAATAATGGGATTTGCATTAACACATACGGTGTCACATTTCTGCAGTAAAAACTACTTTTTACTGCTCCAAAGCCAGAAAGACTTTATTTTTGATCTTTCAGGAAGACTACAGTGATAAGCAAGTGCCTGTATGAGGAAGGTGAAATAGAGCTGATTGCATAAAGTTTTTACCCTTTTCATCACACACGTATGGTCCTTCTTCCTTCAGAGTCTGGTGGGCTGCCAGGAGCCATGAAATCTCTGAGTCTGGATGCAGGAGAATCAATGAATCACAAGGAAACAACTGGAAAAAGGAAGGAAGCTACAGTCATTATTGCATGAGTTAAGAAAGATATAACCTTGGGCTTCCCAACGAGTCCATTTGCTCCTGCATTGCTGTCTGTGCACTCCATCACGCAGAGCCCTGAACTTTGGAAATTTGGGCTCTGACAGCACTTGAATTTGTTTCCACTTTCACACCTTGGAGGCAATCATGAAGCAAATACAAGGCCAGAGATTTATTTGTCAACTCCATGAAGTTGAGTAATGAGAACCTTTCCAGTAACGTGATTTGGCTCTTTTATAACGAGGAGATTTCGTATCTTCACCCCACCCTGCAAAAGGTATGAATGACAGCCTGTTGTCAAGGTCTTAATTTCTAGCAACCCTTATCAAACGTAATACAGCTATAGACTCGATTCCAAGGCCACACAGTAGGCTGTGCAAAAAATAGATATCTGATGTCTCCAAAATACTAAACAAAGAAACCATCCCATGCTGCAAATTTTTTTTGCTACAATTACGTTGGTGGAACTGGGATAGTAATAATCAACTGCCAAAATTACTCTGTGCACATTTCATCTATTGAGAAAAGTATATAGTGATTGATAAGACCATGGTATAAATCACAAAGAAATAAGGCACTTTTTGCTGTTCAAGTAACATGAAGGAGAGCGAGTCAAGGTGTTTTTTTCCCCCTTTCTCATGTGCATGAAGTGAGTATTTAGTGAATCAACTCATAGTCTGAAGAGTCCAAAGCATCTCCTCTGAGGAACTCGGCATCTTCATCTTTAAAAAGCTTCGACAAAGCACCGAGGCATCTTTTGTTTCTGTTAAAGTCTATGGGAAATTTGCAATTGACTTCAAACTGAAGCAGAAGTTGATCCTTAGTGTATAATTCACTGAAATTTGGAGAAGACCAAGAAATAATGGGGAAAGAGCGTGAGCACTAAGAAAAGAAACTAAGAGAATCATGAGTTTATTTTTAGCTCTTTTTTTTGTTACAAGTCTGTTAAGCAAGCAAAGTAAAATGTCTAGATACTGGAGCCAGAGCAAAGACAACCAATAAAAGCACATGATACTTTAATCTTTCAATTGCTGAGATGACAAACGCTGACTATTGTCGTATTTACAGGTCATTTCTGTATCTGAACACAGACAGGCAGAGTGCACAACTGATTCTCCCTTGTCCCCAGCAAGGCTAGCCATTCAAGATGGATTGAAAAACATAAAATTCTCAGGGCCACAATGACAAAACAATGTTTTCCTTTCTCAGAGCTGGGCCTGTAAAACACTGCTAATTGGTGTCATGTGTTGCCTCATAGAGAGCTTGGCAACTGCACAGCTTCATGCAGTTTGTGAAGTAAGCACCACCATCAACGTTTCACAGAAAGGGAAGTGGAGGCAAAGACAGCAAGTGTCTGGTCCTAAATCACTCAGCGTGTCAGTGTCAAGTGCACGATCGGGGACATGGTAACAACCCCCCAAGGCCTGAGCCAACCTCATGCTGCTCTTCCAGGAATCCTCTTTCCATGCAAGCTACTTGGCCGAGAGATGGAGACAGCAGAGCTGCAAACAATAAACCAACTAGGAGGGATGGGACCGAGCTCCCAATGGCAAATACCTCAAAGGTTTCAGCTCCTGTCAGCAAAGTGTATATCCCAACACAGGCGTGACTGTCAGCAAAAATGTAATATTGTTGTTTCTGGCTCCAGGAAAGAAGAGCATATAGGAGAAATCAGTGAATGGGCGGTGATGATTAACTTTGTCATGCCTGATCCCCCTCCTCTGCATAGCCCAGTGCTACCTCTCCGTCCCTCTCCTGTCGCTCCCTGGATAGTCATAGCTCATGTGGCCGCGGCAATGGGGAGGGAGGAAGAGCTCAGGCCCTGACATATTGTCACCCATCACCTGTGAGCCAGAGGGTTGCAATCACTGTTACTGGCTCTGTGATACCAAGATGTAATTTAATAGATTTTAGTTGGGATAGCTGAAAATAAAAATAGAGGAAGTTACTTAACTTTATCTAACCTCTCTAACTTACCATTGCATTTTTTTATGTCCTGAAAGCCCAGAACAAAGAAGTTTTAACCCTGAGATGAAAAGTAATAGTGTGTCCCTGGGAGTCATCAAGGTAGTTCCTTGCTTTGCATGAGATACTTTTACTTCTGGAGGCTTTTTGGTTGGTTGAGTTTTGTGTTGTTTGTTTTGTTTTGGTTTTTTTTCACAACAGTGGTTATGGTGTCTAAGCCCTGCTAGAATACTTACACTGACTTCTTACCTGCCAATAATGCTGTCAGGCTGTACCATTCTTATACATAAATGATGAGTCAGTTGAATTTATATCCATTATAAGTAAAATTGTGGGTTCAGAGAAGCAGGAATCAGACCTTCTGTTTATGTTTTTCACTTCATTTAATGCACAAGAACCCATACACAGGACTTACATAGATATGAAGTAGATAAGAACAATAATTCAATTCCACCTCCTTCCAAAAAGTGACCTAATTTACCTGTCTTTCCTTCTTTAATGGGAAAACAACCAATCCAAACTGGAAAAGCAGTTCAACAAATACTGACTCTGCACGGAAAGACTAACCTGCATTCTCCTACCCAAGGGCCAGGGAAAGCTTAGCATCCTGGAGGCTGAAAAACTTCAGACAAAGGGAAAAAAACCAGAGGTTTGGCCCTATTCCCAGCCAAGCAACGCCATCTCTCCTGAGCCAGGACATCTCTGGTTTGGGATCATTCCTGGGTACACTGGATAAAAGAGAGAGGTCAAGATCTCTGAAATGTTTCCCAAGCCATGTTCACCTTTAGGGGAAAAATAGTGCCTAATACTGTCTTGGGCGGCTTGAGCCAAAGCTTTTTGAAGTCAGCAGAAAGATTCCTGCTGACCTTAGTGCTCTTTGGGCTGCTACTCCATGTAAACCGTGGAGCAATTTAGCCATGGTTGTTGCTTGGGAAGTGGGATGCGGTAGTTTGCATCAACTTCTGATTTAGGCTACAGCCCACATGGAACATATTGCAATAGTTAGCTAATATTTACAGGGGGTGGATCAGAGCAGCTAGTGTTGCACTGGAAAGAACATGCAAAGATGTAAACCAGTTCTTCTGTTACACAAGTGTCCCACAGCGATAAGGAGTCCAGTAAGACATGAAACAAAGACACCGACGATCATAAAGGGCAGGTATAACTTTGTGTCCGTCGTTTGCACCTCCTTCTCTTCTCCTTGCTAGCTTATGGGCTAGGCCAGGTCACCAGAGAGCTGGACTTCCAGCATCCACCTGCACACCATTGTACCCCAATCACGCTCAGCCTCATAGTATCCTGCCTGAAAAAAATATATGACCAGCCACCCAAGCAACTGAATAATCTTGCCCCTCCAAATATCAGACAAACCCGACAGTGCCATTTCTAAGTGTGCCTCGTACGGGTAGCACCTTTCTCTTTATGTGCATTGTGTTGTCCTTACCATTCATTAACCAGTGGTATTTAGGTCTCTTAAAAGCACTTAAGCATCACTACAGACCAATGACTTCCCCAGGCAAACAGGTCTGTGGCAACAATAGACTCTGCAGGTCTGCACACCTGCATAAATATTTGCATGTTCAAACCCTTCTGCTGTAAATCGCTTGGGACTGATATGTTAGGATTTACTCCAACCCCACCAATGTCTTCAGAAATTATGCCATTTGAATTAATGCCTTCACATTAAAGCAGTGGTGACATGACAGCAAATTCAGACCTCTGACTCTTTTAAAGTATCTATGATACTTTATGTCCATCTGCAGTATAACTCAAATGAAGAGATAGAATCCATAGGACCAAGGAAATAAGCTTAATGGAACTATTTCCTTCTTCAGGTTCTTGAAAATCATTGTATGTCATTACTGGAGTTGTTCGGGTAAGGCTAGCACAAATCTTAACAGAACACAGAATACACAGAAAGTGTATTAAGAAACAGACAACACAGATTTCAACTAGCTGTCTTCTGAAGGAACAAAAAAACCCTAAGTTGCAACATAAGCAAAAATAGGGAACAGGCCTGAGGTTTTACAGAAAGAAACACTGTCTGGAAGACAAGGAGGGAGAACAAGTCTTGCTAGCGATAACAATTTTAAAAGAGGTGCAGCGTTAGATCTTCTGGGGAACCTCTTGGCCTCCTTGTTTTATTACTAATTGTGTTTTGAAACAGCCATTTATAGAAGAGATCCACACTGTGCATTGTCAATTACTAACATATGTCCCACGCTTGGCAAACAAGGCAACTTGGGAATGACATTTTGTGAATAATCAACACCATCACCAAAAAGCGCCTGCATCTTTGCTTCAGGCTGAATAATACATTTTCCCCCAAACACGATAGCTTTCTCACGATGATGCCAAATGGAACATATTAAGCTTTAACGGTGGCTGAGAACACAGTGCACCAGAGAGGCAGGGACAGGGCTGTGAGAGCTCCTCTCGGACCTTAGGACAAACAACTGCGTGTGTACCAGCCACAGATGCTGCTCTGCACAAAGGGGCCTCTGGGCATTGCTACAGCACAAATGATGCATGAAAACAGCACACTTGGCAAACAGAGTCTGAGACTTTGCAGAGATGTGGGAGTCAATCACAAAACACTCAACAAGATGCAATTCTCAGAGCAAGCAGCAAAAACTGCAGACAACAAGGGTAAGATAGGACTTGGAAATGACCAGCTTATTGCAATAATACGTTTGGTCTGCTAAAGAACCCCAAACAGACTGGCAGGTGTTGCATACGTGCATGGTGTGTCTCTGAGGCAAGAGAGAAGCAAGGAAACACATTTGAAATGTCTGCCTAGCTTTTCCCTCAACATATACATGCCAATATAGATGGACACCACACTGACAGAGACAGGCCAGGGGCTGTGCATCCCTGTGCCCCCCTTGCCTTCTCCGAAAGGCACAGCAGTGCAGCAGTGCCAGTGCAAGACAGACTGCAGCCCACCTCTTCCCAGCAAAGCCACTCTCAGGCCCTTGGTGCTTTGATGGGACATTTCGAATAGCCAAGGGGTACGGATAGACCTCTCATCTGTATAACTCTCATTGGTGCAAAGAAGAACAAAAGCGTGAAAAATGGAACAGCTGGGACAGCTGCTCTGGAACAGGAACCACTGTGCTTACTTGATGTGATTCCTGCTTGGCCCTATCAGGCATTTCACTGATATTTCATTCATCAAAGCCCAAGTATCTGACAAACTGTGGACACCCACTGTGAGAAGGAATGTAGCAATGTAGCTTGGAGATTCCAAATGCACCGTGGAAGTGACATGCAGATGGGTTGAGTACTGTCACTCATGGGAAGGGGAAGCACAGACTTCAAGTGTTTGTGAAACAGTGAATACAGGGATAACAGTGAACATTTACCTGAAGTGCTAAGGATTAGGGTTGGGCTTACCTGATTTAACTTTAATCTTCCAGTTCGGTTTCTAGTCCACATTCATTGTTCAGGCTCCCTCTGTATAAACTCCTGGAGGATGGTTCAGCTTTGACAGCTCAGGCTGCCTGGCTCTCTCCAGGGACTGTAAGGAAACCCAAACAAATGGCCTTGGGTGCTGTTTCTCCGCACATCCATGTGGAAAAAAGGCAGGTCTCACATGTATTTCCCTTCTCTCATGATCTTCCATCATTTCAGGGAACCTCCAGGTGCTTCCCCAACCTCCCTTGCAGCTCCATCCTCGTTGGACACTTCCCTGAGCTAGTTTTAGGCTTTTGATGGGTTAGTCATCTGCTGAAGTTTTGAATTAAATTGTCTGAAGTAGGGTCCCATGAGCTCGTGCAAGGTAAGCAGCGGGATCTGACAGCCAGAAGACATCATGGGAGATTGGAGACGATGTGGTGGGCTGCAGGGAGGGGACTCTCCTCCACCAGTGGCAATGGGATGCCAAACTAGCTCACTGCTTCCCATGGGGCTGCAGCCCCAAGCAGGACATTCGTCTCCAAGACAGTGAACAGTGGATTACGTGAATCCCAGCGTTTGACAGGGCAAGACCAATCCTCAAAATGAAGTTGGGACACTTTCATCCTCTTTTTAATCCTGCAGTTATCATACAATGAACACTTGCCCTGAGGATATAAGCCAGTGGTGGTATTGATAAAATCCAAAGGTGCCAGGTCCCTCAGCAGCCACCTCCACGGAGACAAGCAGACAGAGCAGCAACCCTACATGTCATGAGGGATGCCTTACCCCCAGCCATCACATGAACCACCACTCTTTTCAGCATTTTCGCAAGTCAATTCATTCTCCCCCTATCCCTCACATCATTCCTGCTGCTTCAGAGACACTTGTTTTAGGCTGAGTTTTGGTTTTAGATGTACATTAGCAATCCCTTCCCTGAGAGGAGAGGCGACTGATGAGTCCTTGCTCAGTGAGGGTGATGCCATGAAGAATGGCTGAGCAGGTCCCAGTGCTGAAACAGTGGCTTGTTCTGGTTGAAAAGAAACAGTCTTGGCTCTTAAAAAGCAATTATTTCCTACCGGAGAGCGTCCTGTGATTAAGGGTGAGCTCTGGGCACGCACTGTCCCTCCTGCTGGGAATGGGGATCCCAGGGTGGCTTTCCCACACAGACCATGAGCCCATGGACTTTGCTTCTGCACAGCAAGGCAAATGGCCCATGTTTTGTCAATGCAGGTGCTCTTCCTTGAAGTCTACTGAGTAGAAATTTCTTCTGTCCTTAACTTAGAGCTCATTATTCAGATGTGCTGTAGACTGGATGTGGTGGTTGCCAAATAGCCAGGGTGGTTTTACAACTTACCTCAGGAAGGTGCACTATTGCCCCAGTCCACCACAAAGTGCAGAAAGACAGGGATTATCTGTAGGTTGCTCCTAGGGCTTCATTAACTTTTTTTCTTGAGATGTATTGATTCTCAAGCCTTAAACATAATCTCTCTCATGAGAAATATCTACTAGCTCTTCAGTGCATGTGTATTTTTCCAAATGTTGCTTTCCCTTGTTTTCAGTCAGTTCCTAAACCCCGTGTATGAACCCTGAGAAAGTCTAGCAGTGTTGAAAGCTTAAGTCTCACAAGAAGTGAAAAGTCTTTTAGGACCATGCCATATATATCAGCCTAATGAAGTGCAAGCTTGCAGTGTTTTGCTGTGTTATATTTTCCTCAAAATAATTTTCAAACAGAAAAAGTATATTCCCCTGAAAAGCTCAGGGGATGCAGATAACCTCAATTCCCACATATTTAAATAAAAATAACACTCCCTTTTTTAAAGCTTCTCAGATTAGGGCTCCATTTTGTATGAAATGAGGGCCCTTCACCCTTGCTCCTGTGAGGACTGCCAGTAGCTTAAAAGGTGTTGCTCTGGTGGGAAGAAGATGGGCCATGACCAAAGGACCACAGCTTGAAGCACTGCTGTCTAAAGTATGTTGAGATCATTTCCCCCAACCACTCCTTTAAATCTCTTGCTTTCCTGTTTTATCGAGATTCTCAATAGCTCAAAACCAGAAAGACCCCTGTAGACACTCCATTTTTTCTGCACTGTTTTTGACTTTTCTCTCCATTTCCAGCTCTGTGCCTCCTCCTTTGAGCTTTTATTCCTCCTCTCTGGAAGCACCCTGTTTCCACCACTGCTGTAGGTTTAGCTCCTCACATTCAAATCTATTCTCATTACACCACATAAAAAGTGCAGATAAACTGGAGAAAAAAACAGAGGGGTGGAAAACCTGGTACTGTGCATGGCGTCAAAGTGCTTTGAGAACAAAGCTCAAAGGACAACCCCTAATAATGCACCTGTGACCATTTTTCTAAATTCTTATACACTCTGGTGTGAAATGACTGTATTTTATTGTGTTACACTTAACACTTCAACTCTGGCCTTTGGTATTAATGGGAATGTCCTTCAACTATAGCTGCTCTTTGCTCCTTGTCTTTGATTCATTAGTTGTTTACTGCAGGCTATTAACAACCCTAGTACTAGCTTTAATCCACAGCCAGAGTCTTTAAATATAATACATCATCAACAGGTAATTATTCACTTTGAACTTTTCCTCCTTTTTTCTTTGCCCTGTGAGCCGATATGTGGGGCTTTAAAGTATGGTAACAGAGTACTTCCATCAAAGAACCAAATTAGTAATGCAAATCTCAAGATGTTAATTTGCGTACTTTAAATACAAGGATGGCCAATCTTCCTTTTATTTTTCTTTTTTTTCCTTTCTCTTTCTCTTTCTCTTTCTGTTTCTCTTTCTCTTTTTCCCTCTCTCTTTCTCTCTCTTTCTCTCTTTNTTTCCTCTCTCTCTCTCTCTCTCTCTTTCTTTCTTTCATTTTTGACTCCTGCTACGGCTTTGGAAAGCTTTTGATGCTTTTGCAATACTGGTAGCTTGACAGTTTATACTTTAGAACTGGGTAACTGTACTAGAAATGCACAGCACTATCAATTCGCTAGGAGCCTTGGCCCTTTTCATCATGGTCAATTTGAGAAGTGTCATTAGAAGTCAGCTCAGAAATCAAAAGCTGTACATTAACATTCTAGGCCAGCACCTCTAAGCATACATTTATGTAAACACAAGTTCGTGGTGCTGCATTGATGCCAGAGGTCTTTGACTCAGGTTCTTTGGCTTCATTTCAGGAAGGTGCTTAAGACCATGATTAAGTGCTTTTGTACTTAGAGCTTTGCTAAGTGCTATCCAGTACTGGCATATGTTTCCTGAACAAGGATCTTTGTCTGCACACTTGCAGAAATGCCTGGGCCAATCCCAGATGCACTGAAAAAGACACGAGTAGTGCATATATGACAACTCACCTTTACAGACTCTCAGGTCAGTCTGTGTTCTCTGTGTTTTCTGCAGTATAGTGTACGTTCATCTGAAGCACTTCTCAGTCACGAAAAGACAAATACGTAGTATCACGGTGAACACCTTAGATCATTTTTTGGGAGGTCACAGTGCTCCTTTTTAACCTTTTCTGCATCATTTTATAATTTTGTCTCCACACATCCTTGGAAACAATTCCTGAGGAACAGCTGACCCATAAATGTCAGACAGTTTCATTTATTGGGACAGATAGTGCGATCTCTTCTGGTTGTTCAACTGGGTGTGTTGATTTTTTTAATTATTATTATTTCCTTGCACATTTGCATTTCTTTCCGTTCATAGGCAGCAGTAATCACACATGCAACACATAACAGGCAGACTGCTGCTCTCCCAGCTCCCAGAATGAGCAGTGTGACTAAGGCAGTCAGCTTGTGGACCTACCTGCTTTGACCATGACAGCGTCCCTAGAAGGTGTTGCAAGCAGTGCATTCTCCACTTACAGATGAAGAAGCTAAGAGCCAAGTTTCAGCCTCGTTTCAATCAGGCTTCCATTGCTAAAGTGGTAAGTAAATCATGGAATAAATGTTATGTCCCACAGGTCAGGCCAACAGATACCATCACCGGCTGGCTCACCATGCCACATGAATCCAGAGTGCTGGGGGACTCTGGGCAGCCCTGACTACAGAAAGGCAAGCGTGAGCATGCTCCATCTTCTCTTGCTAATTAATCCACAACACCATCAGAGAAAATGCGTGCACACTGAAAAGTTAAAATGATGAAAATTAAGCATACAATGAAAAATATCCTTGCATGTGGGGAAGATCTAAAAGCTTCTCCAAAGGGAAAAGTAACAGCTAAAAAGGCTTTATCTTTGCAAGCATCATAAAAAAGGTCATAAGCTGTATACACTACAAAGGCACTGCCTTCGCCCCTCCAACTCTGTCTGTGATTCTTTTAGGTTGAAGAAACCTTTTGGCTTGAGTTCTAAAACCCCAGATAAAAGCTTTGATTTGTTAATTAAATTTTTACTGCTATCTGCATTTGATATCTCAGTCAAACTGTATCCACTTGCAACAACACAAAAAGTCACATCAAAGGAGAGCTCTACCTCCATGACCTGTAATTACAGAATTTACTGCTGGGTGACACTGGCTGTAAGATGCACCTGCCAGGCAGTCTTGATGTACTATCCACACCTAAAACAAAGCCGCTTCATTCAACCAGGGTGAGCCAACACATGCCAAACAAAAGCGCTATGTTTTGTCAGGAGCCAGGCAAACTTATTTCTGGTCCCGAGACAGACCAGAGCTTCTGAAAACAAGGCAGGGGGGTGGGGGTGGTCTGTGTTATCACACTAAATTGGGGATAAGGGTGAGCTCCCACAGAGAAAGGCAGAACTAGAAGAAAAAGGAAGAGAAATGGGGATGGGAAGATAAAGGGAATTAAAAAGAAAAGGAAGAAAAAGGAAAAAATAAAAAAAAAAGAAAAATAAAATACAACCTACTCATTAAAACAAACAAAAAAAAAGAAGGAAAAAAGCTATTTGTAAACAAAACACTGACAAAATTCTAAGAAGCATAGGGAAGGAAAAAGATAGGGTAGGAGAGAAAAAATAGAAAGGAAAACAGACTAGAAATCATGCATATATACCAGTGTATCTGCTGAAATCAAACTTTAGCAGCCAGAGTACTGTCCCCTTTAAACACCCACACAGGTAATGCAGAAATCCTCAATTTGTGTCAATGCATTCTTAGACCCCCACTTGTTTTCCACTATATTTTGAAACAAGCAGAAGTATATCGTGACAAAGACTCAAACATAGTCTTTATTAAACTTGGGAGCCTCTCTGGGCTCCCAAGTTATTAGTGTTTATGTCTGGGAAACAAAACACAAAGAAGGAGAATAAAGTAGCACATTTAGGCTTGCTGGATAGGAATGTTCCCTGGATTGATTAATGTACACAAAATATCCATATTACAGAACAGGCATTTGCAAAAAGAGAATAATAATGTTGTTGAAAAAAAAAATTTCTGTTGAGAAAACCAATATGGCAAAACCATGCCTATCCACCCAGAAGGCTTTTGTTAATACTGCTTCAGTGATGCAAGGGCTTCCAGTCTAGCAGTCAAAAAATATCCAGTTTAGTTCTCTCATATGGATTAATGTCCAAGGCAACCCTTTGTGCAAAAACAAATTAATAATTTAAAAAATTAATGCCTTGCAAATATTGCTCATTTCATCCTGATTTTTTATTATGTTTTTCCAAACTTTAGTGGTTTTTTAAACAAAAGAGGCTCTATTTTTCTGATCTGAATTCTTCATTTTTTTTAATGAGAGAGAGAGAAACAGAGAAACTAAAATTGCTTTCTTTGACTTACTTCAGCATGAGCCTGGCCTC
The DNA here is from genome assembly GCA_013400615.1 of Syrrhaptes paradoxus. Classification (NCBI taxonomy): domain Eukaryota; kingdom Metazoa; phylum Chordata; class Aves; order Pterocliformes; family Pteroclidae; genus Syrrhaptes; species Syrrhaptes paradoxus. The sequence continues at coordinate 113,506 of VZTO01005171.1, forward strand.
ACTGTAACCAGGGAAAAGTTTGCTGTTGACTTCAGTGGGCCCAAGATTTTGCACTTTGCATCCCTTTGGCCTCAGTGAACACTGACTAAACAACATAGCTGAAAAGCATGGGGTGAGGTGTATGGTGGCATAAAGGGTCTGTAGACATGAAAGGTTTTCTCTATTTTCACTGGAACTTCAAAACACTGTTGAAATATTTACAAAACCCAACTATGTGATGTCTCTGAAACCTTGGATGAAAAGCACCTGCTACGGCAGCCTGGGTTTTCAAACCAGGAGCACTGCCAGTGTCCCTGGCATCACCCTTTTCTCCAGTGCTCTGTCCCTGTAGCACCACATTGGAGCCACTTGAATGAGCGCAGTCCCAGCTGAGGACAGGACCCGCTCAGGTGCCACCATTAGCCTCAATCTGTTCAACGCTGCCTCAACGTGGCTCCTGTGTCCCAAATTGCTTGGGTTACACCAAATTCGCAGACAGTAAACTGCATGATACCCTGCTGCCGTTAATTCCTGCTGTTGGCATCCTTCACACAGTGGCTGAGGGAGCCTTGAGCCAGGAGGATGGACACTGCCCAGATCCTGGGAATTTCCCCAAAGCAGAAGGATTTGCACTTGGGTGAGAACTGCCCTGATATTCAAGCTGCCCATTTACCATAACAATGAAGGCTCAGGGGCTGGACAGAGGGGCTGCTGCCCTGGCACAGCAGGGGAATCAGGTCAGTTTGGGGGACAAACGCAGGGGAGATGCTCCCCAGGGAGGAAGGGGGCTCAGCCCACACATGGGAGCAGAGTGGGAATGGGCAGGTGTGAGATTAGAGATGCGGTGAAGCTATCAAGGTGCTTTGTTTTCAGGTGAAGCTGGAAGTACTCATGGAGCATTTTTTAGAAAAAAGTATGCATTTGCCTTATCGAGATTCAGCCTGAGGTCTTAAAGTTGGAGCAAAATGATCTTGATCAGTAAGCTTAAGGGCCCTGGAAAAAGCGAGAAAGCTCACAAAACTCCCACAAAGTATTTCCAAAGTACATTTGAAGTGTGCCATTTTGCAAGAGCAGTCGAACATTTTTCATTTCCACAAAGACCAAAGGAGCAGAAACACAAACATGGACTTACGCAAATATCAAGAATAACAAACATCAAAGGGCAGTCAGTAACAGGGAACATTAAAGGGCACTTTACCCAAATTATGTGGAGGGTCCTAGATCACATTAAACTGGACAGGTAAGGGCTGGTCTTAATTTTTAGAAGAAGCCACTGTGTGGCCACCCCCACAGGTTCCTGAGGCTCTTGCGCGGAGGTGAAACAACAGAGATCATGTCTCTGCTCTCTTTATAAACCATGTCCAAGTGCAGATCTACTTCTGCTCTATCTATGACTCCAGCTGGTTCCAACCATGTTGTCCATAAGTGGCAGATGTTGAGTCCATAGGGGATTCCTGCCATCTCTCTGGGTTTCCATGCCAGGCAAGGCAATCTCCTTGCACCTGGAGCAAGCCAACATGCGGGCAGTATCGATGGCTGAGCACCTCAGGGTGATGCTGAGATCATAGCTAACAGAGCAGAGCCAGGCAGAAACACCAGAAACTGGAGTAAAAATACATTCATAGAGAGAGAGAGAAACTCCACAGCTGTAACTGGATATGGAAAAGACCTACATCTCTTCTGATTGCTGGAATCAAAGCAAGGGAAAAGTGCCCTGAGACTACCTTCCAGGGCTGTCAGTGGACACAACATTTAAAAAGCTATGTCTAAAAGAAATTAAAAGCAGTGAGAGCTATTACACACTTTAAAAGTCATTTCAGTTCAGTTATGAAAGTGTATTCACAATTTGCCTAAAACCAGAGTGCTGTGGTCCTTCTTTACCAAGTAAAACAAACACCCCATACGGCAGGGGGAAATGACCCACGAATGCAAGTCTTTACAAGCCTCCTCATTACAGTGAGATCAGAGTGTGCCATGTGTGCCTATCACTTTCTCAGGCCTTTTTCTTCTCCTCTTCCTGCTTTTTGTCAGTGCCCCTGACTTCCCGTCTGCTTTCTATTTACAGTTGTTAAAGGGAGGGACAAAAACACACACCATTACTTTGGAGTGGGACAAGAACAGGGATTAAAATGTGAATAAAAATTAGCCTGATTAATGGTTCTATCCAACACACAAGTTTGCATGAAAAGAGTGTAAAGGATATGCAGTTATGTAGGTAAATCAATTACACAAGGGTTTTAAGTAAAAAACTTTACATAGACCCTAAGTCCATCATATGGGCACTGTGTTCCCTTGTTTCACTCTGCAAAGGTAAAAAAGTTGATATGGGGCACTGGTTTGGAATATTTTCCTCTCATCACAGAAAACATGCTTTTTTCAGATGTGCCCACTCTGTCCCATCACCTTTAGGACACTTGTACCAGTCCAAGTGAGGTTCTTTATTTGTAGTGGTTCTTTCTCAGAAGTCTTTATCAATAACACCGCTCAAAACCTCCCAGCAACTTCCCCTTTGCACTGATGGTCTCCTCCTTCCCACTAATACATCAGTCACCATGTGGGTATCTCTCAGGTGTTGAAATATCCACCGATGAGAGCCCAGATCATTTACCCCTCTCTACCAGATATTTGTGCACTGTTTGGTCTTCTCTGACGTGCTCTTCCCCCAGGTGAGATGCTACTCATCATTCATTTCCAACACTTGCTGACCCTTCCTGAGCTTGTAGGATCTCACCAGCTCCTTTGACTGCACAGACACTTGCTGAGCACCATAATATATACCCCTGCAAAGAGGCAGCTCCCTCAGAGTTTTTTTTCCCCTGGCAGAGCCCCAGCCTCATTTCCAATCTGTCTCCATGCAGTGGCATCACACACCCGTTGGTTATCCCCAATGATGCAACTGCAGTTTTCCACCAGCTGTGTCCTCCACAGGCTCAGGGCAGGTTCATTCCCCACATCCCTGTGTTGACAGTGCTATTCCTCCTTCAAAAACCTGTTGCTCTGAGACCTCGAACACCAGCTCAGCATCTGTGTGTGCCATCACCGCAGCAGCTGGCAGGTACTGCAGCTCTCCCCACTGCACCTCCTCTCCCTCCCTGGATGCTCACCAGCCTTCAGTCTCCAAACCTCCTTGGGTACTCCCTCTTATCCACCTCAAATCTCCCTTGGTCACAACAGTAAACTCCCCATTTCTTCTACTCTGTGGCATACTGTGATGAATAATGCTCGGGGTTTTGAGAGAATAGATGGGAACAAACAGCTGAGATTTTCTGTCCGGCCCCAGTTCTTCTATTTTAGCTTTAAGAGAAAAGCAACAGTTGGTACTAAAATAGTAATTTGGCATATGTGCTTCATTGCTTATCAGCTCATTCGCTCAACAACAAACACAGGAAAATGCTGTGGGGGTCATTTTACCAGAAGGACGCTCAGAAAACCTGGAAGTCTGTGATGAAAATTGTTTAAATGGCATAGTCAATGGTCAGAATGAGTGTCTGTGGCAGTAAATGGGAACATATTAAAATGGCATGGGAAGTTTAATCTGTGATTGATCTCCCAACAATTACCCTGCCTTCTAAATCTCTCCATATCATTTAACGAGGTGACTTCAATGTTCTAATAAAATGTGGCAGGGGAATGTTTCCAGATGTCCAGTGTGTAGGGAAGTCAATGCTTCTCTGAAACCATAATGTGTGTATTAAACCACCCAACATCATCTTCTGATTGAATTACACTTCTGTCTCAATTACAGAGAAAGGGGTCATTGAAAAATCATGAGATTTAAAAAAATCCTTTCAAATCATGTCAGTTTTATACAAAAGAGAAATCCTCCCTCTCTGTTGATTTCCTGGCATAAAACACCACCATGTCACAAGTGCTAAAATATCTACAACATTTCTCTAAAATTGGTTGCTTATTCCCCATTAGAAATGGAAAACATTAGTACTTGTGCCCCGTGATTGACTTCTTTATCTCTAATCACTGCAAAAATTAGACTAACAGATATAATCCCAGCTCTCAAACTACACTTTGAGAACCGAGGAAAAAGTTGTGATGAAAAGATCAGGACAGGGGGAATCGCACTGGATCAGTCCACTTGTCAAACACGCCTTGCAGCCAGCACCAGGAGGTCACTTAGGTTCCCAGCCTGCTGTGCAGCACTTCTTCAGCATGCAGATTGATTTTTTTTAAAATTATTTTATCATTTACAAGGGTGCCTCCTGCAACTGCTGGTCTGATTTCCATCCTTCAAAGAGCTCATACCGAAGTGTTCACATGACACATCACCAGACCCATGCCTGCCGTTGCTCATGTATCATATATACAGCAACCTTGCACCATGCTAGCAAGTGACTGTGAGCAGCCTTGGCCTCCCCCAGACTCCCTGGGTAACCATGTGGGGTGATCCACAGCTGCAGCATTTGCCCCAGGTTTGCCAGACCTGCCCCCCACAAACCGTTCTTCAAACACTTAAGGTCAACTTCGTGTTCTTTAAAGTGTTTTGATGCCAAATATTTAAGAGGAGTTTTGGTGTGTCTACACATCCATCTTGTACAAAGCAACTCGACACCTTAAAAGTTGAGGGTGAGACAACTCCCCCTCATTACCTCTCCCATCACTGCCTGTGGTTTTGAACAATGACATATGACTGCTACAGTGCACAGGACCCATGTCTCTATTTTCCATCCACTTGAGACTAGGTGGTTTATCTTTGTCTGTATTCACCCATCAAAACCAAATAAAACTCAACTAGTCCCTGACAGCTGAGGTCACACCATGTCTTGATTTCAGTGAGTGCAAACACAGCCCTCTTAGCGGAGAGAAATGGAAAAAGAGTGGACACTTAACCCCCTCTGCTCTGTAAATAGTCCTGTTAGCTCTCAGCTATCACAAAAGCATATCCCACATTGCATATGGCAAATATTAACCAGATATTGTCTGTAGCTCTATTCACATGACAGTAAGTAAAGCATTTGGTCCTCCAGGTTAGCTGTGTTTGGATGTGAAGGTCTATATTGACCTTTAAAAGATTATGAAGGAGGAAGAGAATACTTTGAATGGTCAATATTTTACTATGTACAGTTAGATGAGTGCTTAGTGCCACAGCTCACAGCAGCAGCCCAAGGAGAGTATTTTGTTCCATGCCTTTGAACACTATATCAGTTAAACAAGCTGAAATGTGCAACTGAGTTTATTTTAGAAACTAAAAAATGATGCCAAAAGCAAACTTTGCACATGAAGTGTCTGTCATATCCAGAGAGCTTGAAATTATAGAACATACTTACACAGAGTTCTCACTTCAGTATGTTGCCAAAGGGTGTGAAGGCCAAGCTGTAGATTAAATTTCCCTTTCTCTTCCCTGCATATGATAGTGACATGACCTAGATGAAAATATACAAAGAAAAATTGCCTGAGTTTGTCTGCCCACAATGTTCATTTGGTTAACTGTCTGATTATTAATTCCAATAATTAGCAAGTATTCAATAAATGGGGATGTTGTGAAATCTGATCTTCTGAAACTGGGGTCCCAGTGTTGCCTTTGACGTGTAAAAGGACTGCAGTCCTGTCCGGCCTTCCCAGTTAGCAGCCACTTACACTATGGACTGGCCCTTTTGCTGCCAGAAAGCACAGAACTGGATATTCGTTGTCATTGCACATGCTTGTCGGGAGCTATGCATTCCCCCCCCAAAAAAAAGAGATACATCATTTCTTCATAGACCTTTTCTGGTATATACCAGTCCTGCTGCCACTAGCTATTGCTGCTGGGCAATATTCAGAGCTGTATCTGTTCTCTGTTAACTGACTTGGGCTGAGTAATTCATAGGGAGTATTTGTCTCTATGCAGGAGGGAGGAGGAGGAACGATTAAGGGCTAAGAAAAGCTATACCAGTGCATTTTGTTTTTCACCCAAGGCAAGGTGGAGTGCAACATTTTTCCTGCAACACTATCTTAATTTCTAGAGCCAGCCGTGGTGTCCCTGCATATTTCTCACTTGGACATCCACACTGGCATCCACACCTAAGGATGGGACACTGTCTTATTCCTGTGAGTAGCTAAACTTCTCTCTGAGCTTCTTCAGTAACATGTAGAAGAAGAAACTCCATCAGCACCATATTTTCATGGGTATAACCCCAGGTTGTGTGCAACCCCCACTCCACCAGAGCACCATATGCCTTCCAGTAGTCCTAATTCTTACCTTCTCTTTCAAATCTGTCCTTTCAAATCTGTAGGGGCTGTCTGAAGATGTGCATCATTTACAGTTTTATTCCAAAAAAGAGGACTTTTAAAGAGACTGAAGCTATCTCAGACTGGGCCATGCCTTTGAAAAAGTGACAGTCTTACCTACTCTCTTCCTCCACTTGCTTTGCAAAGATCTCAAACCTATGTCTTTATTAGACCCAGTGGGTAGCACAGTGGGCCCCATTTCTCCATTCCTAGATACGATATCTATTCATGAGCTTGTCTAAGCACCAGCTTGTTCCACTACTGCTGCCGAGTTTCCTTCTGCTACAGTTCCCTGCTGTAACAACAGGCAGGCAGATATGTTAGAGCAGCAACCAGGAAGCAAGAGGAAATGAAGAGAAAAGAGAACAAAAAAAAAAGTCAATTAAATTAGGAATTCAAAACAACTTTGAAAAAATAGATTATAAATCCAGATCAGCTTAAATACATTGTTTATCTTGGTTTGTAGGTAATTCAAAGTGACAATATGAAATCAGTAAACTATAAAGTACATGTGGAAGACATTTAATATTCAGGGAACAAAACAAGAAATAGTGTTGTCAGAAGTGAAGCAAAACAAGAGACTGGAATCAATCAATCTGAAATGATTCATAAGATTACAGAGAAGTATACAGCTGATATGTTGGACAATTTTTTCAACATTTCAGTCATGAGGGAATACACATTTCAAACTTGCCATTTCTGAAGGAGACAGTGACTACATGGAATAGCCTAGCAGAAACCTTGATGTAAGAGGAAAAGTTTTATTAACGTGAAACTGTCCAGAGTCCTCTCCTTATCATAACAAGTACAATCAAAAGTTCTTCCGCTAATGAATAAAATACTTCCTTCATTTACAAAACAACCTACCGTAAGGGAAACTGCACACTGAGTAGATGTTCATCCTCAAAGATTTGCTTTATTAGAAGTTCAATGTGAAAATCTCTTAAGAATTTCAACAAAACAGTTTGGAAATCTTCAGGGATATCTTATGCCGTGCGTCAAACAAGACCACAGGGCAAAAAATATTAGAAAACATTAAGATTGATGAGATAAGACTGATCCTGCAATTATACAACACCTCAGGAGAGGTGCACCTTTCACAGAGCACAGTTGCAAGATCTATTACCAGCATCAAAGAGGACTGCATATAATAGCAATCCCAGAGAACTCCAAACAAAGCTGAGAGCCATACAGGAAAAGTGGTAGTGTGATAAAGCAGAGGAAATCCAGCTGTACGCTGATAAGCATGAAAGGGTTTTGCGAGTCAACGTGAAGAGGCCCCAGTCTGGTGACTCCAGTCTAATAATGAGGAAATTGCTTGCAACCCTCAGTCCTACATAGGACACCTTGAAGAAAAGGCTGGAAGGCTCCTGTTTGCTGCAGCCTGTGTTTGCACTGCCCACACACAACCAAGATGCTAAATATTCACCTCAAATTCTCTAACCTATTTCAGAGGGCTGTAAGAACTTTGATATTACTGTTTGTTTCAACAAGATGAAAGTCATGTCCTGGGCTGCCCCTGCTCAATTGCTAGAGCCTCTGGCGTTAGTGTTGATAGATAATCACACAGTGCAATATGGAAAGCCAGATAAACCCAGTGTTTAAAGGAACCACCATCTTCAGAGAAATGGCATCTCCCCCTTCAGTTCAAACACTAACCGTGGGTATATGGTGTGAAGATTCGGCATTCAGGTTTGCTAGCATTAAGGGAGATATGTAGATCATTATTCACTCTTTTTCTTTTGAGCTATTTGATCTCTGTCACATATTCAAATTGTGATGAGTCTTAGGACTTCAAGCTAGCAGCAAAGTGCATTAACATTCAATGGCTCGAAGATAAATCTAAAATTCAAAGTGGAAATAAATGAGGGCAATTATGTACTGGAATAAGACATAAAGGGAAGCAGTAAACTTGTCATACCTTTAAGTTTTAAAATCATTATTCAATGTCTTCTAAGAGAAGTGCTGTAATTTAACAAAAATTTGCTGGATTCAGTAACGGAATTATGTGACAGTGTTCTCTGCTCTGTAAAAGCTTAAAGGAAAATAATTCACTGGTTAGTAAAATTGTTTCCAAACTGAAATTTAAATATTTCCAGTGAGTGAAATATGCTGCCCACCCACAACCCATGGAAGTACTCAAAGCTGCATCGAAGTGAAGCTTAAATCGTACATAGGCCTTCTGCTGGCCCTCTGCGGTAGGCAGAAATGCATCCCAGTCAGTCAGGAACTCAGAGGTCAGGACTTCCATCTGCTAATCACAAACATACATGTATAGAGCAAATCTTTAATGTGTGCACATGGAAGTTTGCTTTATTCTGTCACTCACTGGGAGCCCAAAAGGGATATTCCTTTGACTCTCAGTCACCAGAGCAAGCGAAATGTGAACTTTATAAAGCTGTATCTCTTCAGTACAAGGGAATGCTTTCCATATGCTGTGGGATTAAAAATACAACATCATATAACAGAGAGTCATTTGGATAGATACATTGTGAGGAAAGCCTTCTTTCTATAAAGAGCTATATAATAAAATGGATTTTTTAAGGAATACTCATACTTTTACAACTGAGGCCAAAAAAGAATCATTATGATAATTTAATTTAAGCATCCACTGATCAACAAAAAAACCTCACATAATATAATGGAATAATTCCTCTACAGGAGCTAAAAAAATTTGGTTGAATGACAATTAATATCTGAAGATTGTATTTTTCTCTGTTTAGAAACATAAAGCTAGTAATACAGCTACCTGCTGTTTACACTTTGGATTCCTCTACATAACCTTTTAGCTTCTGAATGCTATGCTGTTGTCTCATAAGTTAAAAAGCCCACTGTTACTGAATGCATTTTCCATATGCAAATAGTTACAGGCTCTAGCCACACCATTTCTTAATTTCTCAACTTCTTCTCATAAATAAACTAAAAACTGGATTCCTTGAAACCTTCATTTTAGAACTTAAATTGAAAACTCTTTTTTTAAATTTTCCAATATGCTTTTGAAAAAAGAAAGATGAAGGTGGGACGTGACAGTTTGTCAGAGGTGTTGTAAATACTAGTAACATCCTCCCCCTGATGGATACGTCAAGATCACAACAGTTCCTTTTAGCCACTACATCATACCCATTACTTTTTTCAGAATCACTGTTCTCTAGTATGTATCTCACATCATAGAGAAATGACCTAATTTCTCTACTGCTAGATATAAAACTTTTAACTTAATCACATAAAGCACTTCCACCACATCAGTCTCTGTGATATACCAGATCTGCAGTAGGAATATTAAATAACATCGGTCAGAGAGCAGATTCCTGCAAGACCTTCTTGCTCATTAAAACCTCCTTGGTCATTAAGAGTTCCTTCTTTGCCTTTAGGTTATGTATTTATTGTTTAAAATTCAGTGTTTGTCCCATGTTCTGCTTGCTTTACTGCTTCACTAGCTTTGCTTTGGAAGAGTCTTGCCCTTCCAGACATCTCGGGACACCAGGAATAGGCAAATGTTGTCAAACACATTTTACAGTTCAATAAACTAAGAAACAGAGATGCCTGCCTGAAGTTTTACACATTAGATGATGAAGATGGGAGTTAAGGCAGAAAAAGATCTCAGTCATAAAAATGTGAATACAATGCAGAGGAATCAACTCCTGTTTCCAGATTCCTGTCCTCCAGGCCAGTGAAAAATATAGTGGACACAAAAGCTGAGGCTAAACTGAGCTCAGTTTGCATTCAGATTCAAATAACACTCAAAACCAGAGTATTTCAGATTTCCAGCACAGAAGTGTTAGAGTGACATATTTCTCTACATAGACTAAAATGACCCTGTATTCAAGGAGGACAGGGATTCTCTGGTCCTGTCTTGTTCAATAAGATGTAATGTTTTGAAAAATTGTACTCTCTTAAGCGTTTCTTAAATAAAGAAAAAAAATTGAAAGAAGCATATTTGAAGTCAAAAAGTGACAAGAATTGAGGAGGGAGTACATGGTTGTGCAGAGAGAAGCTCATACCTCTTGACTGATTTTTGTTAGTATTGATCATGGTGCTTGCAAATTTACTAACAGCTTGAAAAACATATACGATAAAATATTCTAAGTCTCCTAAAATTCTTCAAAAGTATTATGAGACATGAGGAAACAGGGGGTTAAGAAGACTTTAGTAAAAAGGTGTGAGGAAGAACTAGAGGCAACCTCAGTAAGATGATGTTTATTGCCTCCTCGGTCTCCTGTCTCTCATGGCTGGTGCACCGCAAGGTGGAGGTTTTCGTTACGGAGTAAAAGTATGTATCTGATGTGGTTCACCTCCCGTAGGCTTTACAGAAATGGTTAGAAACAAAACCTGAGCAAGCAGAGCTCCAAGTGAAGCAGGCAAGGTTACAGGGAGCCCTGAGGTAGCTGCAGTTCTCTAAGTGGCCCATGACATGCATGATTAATGGGAGTGGAGAAATGAAAAGCTAAAGCTGCTTATTCATGAGGACAATAAATTAGAGACTTCCTGACTTCTGAAGGGTCCTAATCCACTCCTATACTGTACCTTCTGGAGCAGTCATTAGGCAGCCCCAGAAGAATGTGTCCTGTACCTCCCACTGCCATATCACACGTGGAGGGTCTGCGTCTCCCCTGCAAGAGGGGGCATGTGCAGCACGCTGAGGAAGTCAAAGGGGTAGGAGGTACAAGTGAAAAGAGGACATGACATGTGAACTTGTGAGGACAGTTTTTTGCACACTTTACACATTCTGAGAATACATTTCATCATTTAAAAGCAGTTTGTGCACAAGTTTTCCCCATCAGGATACCCCACAAGCAGGCCAGTGCATCGAGAAATGTCATCCCAGTGTCCGTGTTTCTATCGGAAGCACATGTTCACTAGCACAGACCTGCTTCTATGGTTATAGACCTTATGCAACTCCAAGACTGGTTTTAAACTGGAGATAATGCACAACTCATGTAGTGGCTCCAAACAACCTCGAACTTTGGCCAAGTTTCAAGTCAGCCTCAAATACTGGTTTTCTGACTGGAACTTTTCCTGCCTCAGTTGTTAAATTCATATTCTCATCGGAAACTCTCAGGACTTCGGTAGTTTTTCAGTAGCCCTGTAATTGGCATTTCAGTGGTTACTGAAAATACAATGAAGATAATAAGAAATGACGCTGACTAAAGATCACACAATTAAACCAGGCCATACACACAGGTGGACGGTGCAATACAACAGGATCATCTCAGAGTAGAGATCAGAAACTTCATTTCAGTCGTTAGGCCTGTGAGTTGAGAGGAGCCGTGGTGACTGTATATGCACTAGCCCTTGGGATTTCAGTGCAAAGCCGAAAAACAGGGAAAGTATCAGACAGCAGCACCAAGCACTTCTATCTGCAGGTTTCCAAGCTTCCTTCCTTGAGTCTAACATCTTGCCCCAGCTTGCCAACCCTCTCAGTTCAGCCCAAAGAGTAGATGCTGGAGCCTTACTGTAAAACCAGAGTGATTAAATTGTTCTGATTAAAAATACCCTCGCTGGAGGAAAAACAAAAAAAATTCTTCTAATACAAATCCTGCAAGCCATCAGGCTGACTGGGCAGCTGCTTACAGAGTTGTAACAGTACAACTGTAGGGGCAGAAAGTTGTGTCAGAGATGGGAAAAAGTTGTCAAAACTTTTTCTACCAACACTCTCAGCAAAGCCAACATAGCCCTAAATTCAAACCCCAAATCTTCCAGGGCGTGATCTGACCAACACTTGGGAAAGCTGGTTCATGCTTCAGTGCCTGAATGAAAGGGCTCTTAACCTCTTTCTCTTTCAGTCGTGACTTGGAGTAATGAAAACATTTTAGACAGAAGCATGATTGTTATGTTGATGATGTCCCTTCAACTATTTACAGAAGTAGTGCCAAGATACCACAAGAAAGGCTGAGAATAAAGTATTTCCAGCACATCAAAAAGCAGGAAGTATGGGAAATCTTCCCACTAGAGAAGCCTGATCTCATGAGATTTCCAGCTCCACTGCTTAACTCTTGCTCTCCCAGCAGCTCAGAGAATGAACTACTTCCATTTACCCCAGTTCTGCAATCGCAGTGATCCATAGGAAGCTAACAGAGAAGTGGTGGAAATCACAGACCTGTCAGTGAATGGGTTTAAGTGAGTCAGTTTACTGATTGAGCATGAGGAAAGCTGAAGGTATAGCTGTTCAATTCAACTCCCAGTTTGGCCTGCTCTCTCCCAAACTGGGGCTTGTGGTAATAAAGTCTTTGGAGCTCGACAAGAGCATGCATTTTGCTGTGCTCTGCTGGACAGCGTGCCAGGGGAAAGGAGCAGTGCAGACCTGGATGGCAAGCAAATACAACTATATATAATCACCTGTGTTTTGGGCAGCAAGCAGCAACATCTAGGAACCACTATCGTGTCTGCTCCTGGAACTTCTGGGAAAACTGTCAGTCTGTAGTGCCATCAACACAGGGCACAGCAGCCGACACAGCCACCTGGGACAAACCCTGCAGCAGGGCGCAGGGAAAGAGAAGGAGAGCAGTGATTTCCCCTTTGCAGGACTTGCATCAAGGAGCTTCAAATATTTTTTTTAAACCAGATGTAATAATCTAAAATTAGCCTATGGAAATAGTAAATTGACTGCTGTGAGGAATGATGCTTCTTAGCAGCTTAGTATCTTGGCTACAAACTCCTGACAGCTCTGGAGCATCTGGGTCCCCGTGGGATCTTCTCTCACCTGACCTCCAACTACCTTACATCTGACACAGGAATACTGCAGCACCCCCCTGCTCCCCCATGTGCCTTGCACTAAACACAGACTGCCTCAACCAGTCCAAGTGGTCTGCAGACTCTGCAAATTCCCCCCAGAATCAGGGGTGGAAGCCTTTCTCCCGCAAAATCCTGTGTATCAAAACAAAGGCATTTCAGAGAAAATGAAGGAATGAAGCAACTTTTCTGCTTCAATGGCTGAGTGCTTGTCTTCTACAGAGGCTCCATAAAGGCTCTTCTACACTCTAATCTTCAATTACAGAGTGACCAAACCCCACATGTTATTTCTCTCCTTGCTTCAGGAGGGGCTGCCTTTGAAAGCTGCCTGTTACTTCTGATCTCCAAGTTCCCAGCTTGGCAAAAGAAAGAGGGATATTTGCACTGCCTTACATAGGTATCTAAGTCATTTGTCTTGGGAAATGAGGCTCCTTCCTCTCCTCCGCAGTGAGGCTCCTACACAGAAGGTATTTAAATTCAGCTAGTCTCTTTAAGGCTGTCTTAAAAGAAGAACAACTTCCACTGCTATCACTCCCTTCTTCTTCATCTCTTCCTCACTGCAGTGGGCTAAGCAACAGCACAGGGTGTGGAAGCAGAGGGACAGCAGCTAGAGCCATCATCTCAAATGTAGGTATCTCCATCAGCAAAGAAACCAATGAGATCTTGGACTATGGATACGTGGGCACAGTTCAGGAAAGTGCTCCTAGCACAAGATGCCAAGTAGTGATAAATGTATGATGGGAACAAGTTAAGATTTTATTTTCTGAGTGACTTGGGCAAAGAAAAAGTAAAACTCTTATGCCTGTGTATACCTCCCCCATTTCTGAACTGTCTTTAAGGGGGATGCCCTGTATCCACATGATGAAGGTACCAACCTGTCTTCATTTCTCCAACTCGTTCCTACTCTCTTTGCTTTCTTCTGCAGTTGGGATGTCCTTGGCATGGTGACCAATCAGAAGCACTCAGGCTTGAATTTTTTTTCCTTAGTGCCTACAGACCTCTCATTTTTTTGTTACCCATAAATCTGATCACAAGTCCTTGGGTATCTCATGAAGCCCTAGATTTTTATAAGTCCTTAGCTCTCATCAGATGCTTGCCTTTGACAAAAACTAAACGTGATAGGTGGACTTGCATTGGCATGGAAAGAAAAAATATTGTATCAGTGAAGAAAAAAAGCATAAATAGAGGTTTTAGCTGGCATTTCACAGTATATTCAGGTTATTGTTTCAGCTGTGAAAGTAGTCTCTGGATAAGCTAAGTCCTGACACCAAGATGTTGGTTGCTTAGACATGATAAGAAAATAACCTTACTACCTGGGCTTGACACCTTCCTAGGGCTGCATTTATTGAAATTAAGGTCTGAGCTAGATAATCCACAAATGTCTGCGTGAAAGAAACAGTGTCCCAGAGGTTTACAACAAGGGGTTAGTACAAGTTGCAGACTCTGGCTGCTGGTCATCTGAGGTGGATTAAAAGTGTGTGTTGAGGGGTAAAGCCATCTCCAGATCACATAATTTTAGAGGACCTATTTAAGACCAACAAGTTACACAGACTGCAAGGTGAGGAGATAGACAGCAATGGAGCAGGCTATAGGAACACAGGGAACAGTGGTCTCTCAAACCGGACTACAGCCATTAAATGACAGCTTAATGAATGGTTGTAATGTGACCAAGTATCTCAGCCCCAAGGCTGATGGGTCTAAAATAAACTGAAGCAAGCTGCTCCTAAATTGAACTAAATGTCCACACCACATTAAAGCTTCTTTGAAGTCAAATGTGTCAGAAAAGACCCATGTCTTCAGCAAATGAAGACGCCTGTAAGAATACTGTAGATTTTTTGCATGCTTTGAGTAGTATGTTACTCAATACTTTTGGATTATTATACTAGCTCTGATAGGCATGTACAAAGGCTTGAGTACTAACATTTTGATGTATTCAATAATTGCCTTAATTTTTGCCTTGTTGAGGCTTATTTTCATTAATATGGAGACTGGCTTAATTAAAGCACATGCATGGCAAACAGACAAAGACAAGAAAAAGCTCCTTCACCGCCTGGTAGAGAATGTCACTGCGATCACAGATGCTCTGGCCAAAGAGGATGCATCCAAACTCTTATGCTGGAGCCAAACCATGCACAGAGAAGCGCGTAGTCATTAGAAAATACCTCTAGCATAGTACATTGAAAATGACATGATCTTAACATTCAGAGAAATATAGTTGGACATAACCATCATACTTTCAGCAGAAATTTTCAATCCGTTCAAGACAAATTTTTACTGAGAAACTGAGGGCACAACACAAACCATTACTAGGTCTTGTTGAATACTAATGCATGTTTCCAAGAATAAAACGTGACCAGAAAGTCTGACAGGAAAGTATTGGTGGTGACAACCTACAACACATAGCACAGAAATGCCTTTGAAGTGAGGGGCAGAAGACTAAATCAGTCTCAGAGCAGTTACAGAAGGAATAACAGGTATCAAACAGATGTGCAGGAAGTAGAAATCGTAAGAAATCATCAAGTCACAGGAGTGGGAATTCTTATTTGATTTCTTCAAGAATTATCAGGATCTTTTTAAGCTTCTGAAGCAGCATAAAGGAAGAGGCAGATCAGAAAGCTTGCTGATGTCTGTGATGAAATAAGGCCTGTGACATGATCAGAAACAAAAGTATTTTTCATTCTTTTAAAGATTAACTCAATGGCACCAGGGCCACCTGAGTAATGATGAAATCCTGTGACAACAAATCCCTCCTTTGTAATAAAATAATGGTGGATAAATGTGTAAATATAAGCAGCAAGTTTTCCCTTGCTATCTTTGTTTTCACCTACTTATTTTAATGAAAATATTGCTATCCTGTTGCAGCTCTTTCCTGCTGGAGCAGCAGTTCTTGTTATTTAAACATTAAAAGGACAGAACCTCTGACTGAATTAAGATGTGAGAATAGTTAAGCTACAAAATTTTCTACGTCTAGTAATACTACGCAAGCAACAGCAATGTTCCCTCAGCGAAAGATAAGGGGGGAAGAAGTGCTTCAAATATACGGCTAGCATGTCAGCAGCTTTTATGAAGGCATCAAAGAGAGCAAAGATGCAATTTGCCCTGCCCTATGTTATTTCACAGCTGGAGAAATGCAGGAGGTGATTTAGAGCACACAAAGAGGTTCAAGAGAAGTTCCTGAAAGGAATCAGACCTCCAGGTGCCACATTCACAGGCCAGAAAATGGGGCTGCCTCCTTGTTTACAGGGGCACACAGCTGTGGAGGAGGAGGCGAAGCGGTTGTCTGTGCTTTTTAGACAGGCCAGGGCTACTCAGACTTGGCCAGTATGTCAGATTCAACTGCTGTTTCCCTTGTGCTCAGAAATAATAATGGTCTGTTTTCCCTTTTTTAATGTTCTTTCAACCATACTGCTATTTTTACGCTTCACTTGCTGGCGCATGGATCAATCACTGTAGGACCTGATTTACAACCTGTATTCCAGACATTGCTTCTAGCAAGTGGGGGAATAGGGACAAGTGTGTTTAAACACCCATTGTGCAGTGTCTTGATTTGGCTCCAGGAGATATTTGGAAATATACGGCCAAGGAAAGAGGCTGGTTCCTCTAGCATTTACACCAATTAACTTCTGAGCAGAGAATCCATCTGACTGTTTCCGTAGAGTGAACCCAAGACTTTCAGTGCTCGTCAGTGAGTCCCTCTGTAAAGGGCTGTTTTGTTTTCCCAAGACATATAGCACAATCCTGCAACTCATTATGGATGGCTTTTCTAGATTAAAAGGGAAAAAGGATTGTTTTATTGGAGAAAAATAACAAATCTGACATCCCATGCCATGTATTGACCCCATCGAAGAAGCGTTTATTTTAAAGCCAACACAGGACCTTCGTCTCATTTGGCACATGAGGCACAAGCAATACTACTTGTTTTGGTCCCTGGGGACTGATTTTAGGTTTATCCACATAAAAGTCACTGCCCTTAGAGTCCATCAAGAGAAGATACAGAACCCAGACTCCCTTCCACAGCTACCTAAAACTCCTGTATGGTAGAGCCTGGGCAAAAATGAGGTGGCTTGAATGCTCTTCAGCTTGTGGGGATCCCACTGACAACAGTCATGGGTCCTCTCCTGGCCATGGGTGGTGGTGCCAGGCTGGGTGCCAGCATGTCTGGCACCAGAGGGAAACAAGGCTCACAAGGACTTTACTGAAGGCTACAATAACATCCTGGTGAGGATAGACCCCACCGTCCCAAAGGTCAGATCCACCTGTGACAATGATACAACCATAGACTCCACTCCCACAAAGTCCTCTGAAAGCTACTTATTGAGGCATCCAGAAAAACTGCCATGTGCATGCCAATCTAAAGGTCATTTAAATACACATGGAGTTTTTAAGTTCTCTTCAGCACATTTTGGCCTGGATTAATAAAACAGTGATGGACAATTCAGCCAACTGACCGCACACAGCTGATGTAACATACGCCATCCTTCTAGTCTCCAGAAATCAGGACTGTCAGGCATTGTACAGATATACCAGTCCCAGCATATAAATACATAGAAGGCACTCTACTTTCCAGTCAACCTTGTTATTGCCAGGAGTTTTATCTACAGAAATGGAGGAAGAGACTGTAATCCTAAACAATATTAAGCAATCATAAATGTAACCAAACCAGCCCTTTCTTAAAGGTTGTTCCTGGTTCATGAGGTTTTGCAGTAACATTCAAAGTTAAACACAGGTTGACAACCATTGCTCTGCACCTTATTCCACAGGACCTTTTTTTTTTTTTCCAATAAATCATGGCAGTGAAGGCCAGATCTGCAAGGGGTCCTACTCAGTGGGAGCTTGGCAGGGTTTATGTGGATGGGATAATCACCGCATTAGGGTCAAACAGACTAGGCACTGACTACCCACCCACAGAAACACCTCTGCAAGGGGTCAACCAAACCTCTGCATTCCCCCATGCCCTCTTGTAGAAACACTCTGAGAAAAACGGTGTTACAAGATTTTTTTAGTGCTCTTCTGATACAGAGACAGATGAAGCATGGAAGATGATGGACCAAGAGGTGGATGGTTCATTCAGTCTCTTAACTCCATCCATGCCCAGAACAGTAAAGCTCTGTGCCTTTGTGCCCAAAGGCTGGTTATGGTCCCATGAGCTATACATACACATGCCAAGATGATGAAGCTGCTGCTGGAAAGTCCCCTCAAGATAAATTATCAGGAGTTGGCTTCAGTGAGATTTAGCTTAGGTCTAGTCCTTGCAGGAACAGGGAAAGCAAGCAAAGGATGTCCTCTGTCACAAACACAAATCAGTTGCCTTCCTATTGGGGAAACAGGTACTCCAGAAGAGACACAGGAGTGATGGAGCTCACCCCATAAACACACAAAAATTGGTTAGATGAAGCAACATCTCCCTAAACACTGACCTATGTTACAGATGTATGAGAGACTTTTGGGGTACTGGAAGCAGAATGGTTACAAAGCAGAATGACTTGACCACTTTTATTGCTGTAATTAGGCTAATACCAGTAACAAAGCTGCCCTCGCACACTGCTACACTGTGCTACTGTGGTCTGTACATACCCTTGCGAAAATACTGAGGCTACTGCTGGGAACTTTAAGAGAAATTTTGCTGCTTTTGTTCTTGTCTGGTTATGCTCCTTGGAAAATAATGTGGTTGTAAGCTGTTTCCAGCACTAACCTGTATCTAGCAAATGGTCTTTAGCCCTGAGCACTTGCAACTCTTAAGAACAGGTTTAGAAAGAAGTCTTGGCAGATGCCAACATTTCTGGAACATTGTCAAAAGACTGAGATGTTCTTCTGAGATGGAAGTTTCATCCAGTGAACTCAGATCTGCAGATGGATTGCTTCAGATTTGATGGTGAAGTCAGTTTTTAATCTGGAAAGTAAGGAAGGAAGCAAGGAAACTGGAAGAGCAAAATCTGGGTGAAGGAAAAGTTATCTGTTGTTCCCAAATTTCTGGGAGTTCATGTTTCTAGATCCCAAATAAAAATCGAGAGGAAAAACTTTGTTTCTCAAAACAAAATCTGGGTTTGTACCTGTACAATTCTCTCCATAGTCCTTCCCATCTGGTGTTCCTTCTGCAGCAGCACCGCTCCTCAGAGCCACAGGGGTCCAAGCAGGGGGACCCGGCCACAACTGCCACCAGCCTGCCTCTGCCACACCTACCCACACTGACTGCTGCCCAAAACGGAGGTGAGCTTAGAGCAAGGGAGCAACTTGGCTCTCAGAGGGGAGAATCCATCCAGGAGGAGGCCCAGCAAGGGCCCAGGAACTCTGCTGCCTAGGGACAGAAGTCCTCTCCCCGCCACGGAGACTGTGGGGACACTGTCAGACCACAGAAAGTCGCTGGCAGCACCTTCAGAAGGGGGAACATTTTCACTGAAGTATGATTCTGGCCACAATTATTTTGCTCTTGAATGAAGTTATTATTATTTTTTATTATTGTTTTAGGAGGCTCCATTTCACTAGGAGCGGGAAGTCTCTGTGTATACAAACACTCCTATAGTATAAAAATCAATAAAAAGCCTTCTCTTCAACTAATAAAAACAATGAAAAAGACTAATGAAATCTTGGGCTGTAAGAACAAGAATAAATAACACTCCAGTGAGCGAGTTCCTGTTTTTAATTAGACCTGGACAACGTGCCTCATTGGGCAACGAGGCTATTGTCTTCTCCTCAGAGGTAGGAACGCGATGCTTCTCATCAGGCAGTAAGCTAATGCAGAGGCGATAGGGTTGGAATGGAGGTGTGTGTGTCCCCAGCATTGCTGCCCCGAAGGCAGGAGCTTTCTTCAGAACATGCTTGCCCAGAAATGGCCCTGCAAATTTCACAGTTACTGAGTACAAAATGAAATATACTTTTGTTTGTTTTTCTGCTCAAGATATTTGGTGATTGCCAGGAAGTTATGGGACTCTGTTCAATAAAGATTTTGGTCATCAAAGTGGCAATTAGAGGAGGTCATGAGATTTCTGACGACATCTAATTTCACTGGAAAACACTGATTCGTCAGAGACAGAAAGTTTATGTTAAAACATTATCTGTTTCAATGAACTGACAACAAACCACAGGTAGTTTTCCAGCGGAAAACTGCCTGGCTTCCTACCAGATAGCCTGGTGGGCTGCTTGGGACACAGGGATCATAGGCTCATTGCCACCAAACTGGGAGCCTGGTAGCAGTCCCAAGGTGTAAGCTCCCAGTCCCAGCCTTGACTCAATGTGCCACTCCATAAGAGTCAGCAGCAAGGCTGGAAACAAACACATCCTAGGGAGCATATTTTATTTTGGAAATACCATGCGTCATTGTTTCCTATTCCTATTTTTTCCCTATAAACTTCTCTTTTGTGGGTGATTTCGAAATAACTGGTTTAATTCCAAATTAAAACAAAACCAAATGTCAGAATTTCCCACGAACCAGGAATTTGATAATTTGACCAGTCCTTCTGGTAGTAATCCAGCAAATTTTCAGTTAAATTGGATGTGCTGCTTGATGGCAATGAGCAGTTTGATTTTCTATACAACTCTGTGTTCTTCTCAAAGCACTTTCCAAATGGAAGTAAACTGTCATTTGACTTTCAGCTGCCAGTAGGTGAAGGCACAAGCAGTACCTGGACTGAGACTCTTCTCCCAGGAGAGTGTCCCCACTGCTTGGTGAGGCTATCACCGCCTGACCTGCTGAGTCCTTAGAGAAGGGAAACAGCCCTGGTCTCAAAACACAGTAAGGGAGTGGGAGAGATGACACGTGCTAGACTCTCAGTCTGTACCTTACTAGGCAATATTATAAAATAACAAGCTGTCAGAATAAGATGGGGCACTGCAGAGCATAGATTAATCTGATGAGAAATACGGTGATTTGCCTGAGGTGTCCTTCACTTACGTCTTTATTATTGACCTTATGAATTGATAGAGAGTTGACTTGGGAGGGAGAATACAAATCACCAACAGTTAAACCCGTGACCAGTGAGAAACCAGGATGGCAGCAGCTACTTCCCTGTTGACATTTATATCAGCAAAGCATGTTTCAAAACCCATCCTGAACAGGGGTAACATCTCTGATGTTTTTTACATCCACAGAGCACAGGGAAAGGTGCTACAATGGGGAACCAAGAATGGCCCAAAGCTGCCAGAGGAAGGGCCAGACGCCAAGTCTGAAATCAGTACTTTAGAGAGCTTGTGGTTTCCTAAGCCACGACCAACGCCACCACCACCAAGAGCTCTATCCTTTCCTGCCCAGCCTGGCCAAGATCCCAGTGACAGCAATAGTGATGCTACACTGACCACATGCAAAGCCTCTGAGAGAGGCTCAGTCCTTGCTGAACTTGATGATTCTCAAAGAGCTCCACCATTGCCAACACAGGGGAGGTCAGTAGCTGAAGTGAAACAGATTCATGTTGATGCCTGAAACCATGAGCCCCGGACTCCTTTCTGTGCCAACCTACCTAATTCAGATTCCTTTTCATATGTGACAATTGGGCAGTCATTTTATACTCACACATGCTTAGGTCAGAGTATTCCTGTATTTAAGTACTTTCAAGGAGTAGCCACCTAAAAACAATACCAATTTAAGAGGTGAGAGGAAAAAGAACAAGAGACAAGTACCAGGAGAGAGTATCTATCAATCTTTCCAAGAAGATAACATGCCTTTAAATTAATGTAAAGTTCATTCAAAGGAAAAACAGATTAAAAGAATTTTATCCAGATTTTGCTTGCAAACAATTTACTCCAGCAACTAGTAAGGGCTACACAGGATTTCTGCTTCAGAGACAACTGAATCCAGCTGAGCTGATACATAAACTTGCTTTGGTAGACAGTCTGCAAGTACTAGAAATTATTGGTGTGTATCCAAAACTCACTGTCATCAAACTTGAAGCATGGAGAAAGCGTTACAACCCCCATGTGACTATTCTGTAGCAATCACTAAGGTCTTCTGTATGTTTACTTTAAATAGTTTGGGGCTTACCATGGATACTCCAACAGAAGGACACCTGCTACACTGCTTTATTTCATTCCTAGAGAAGGTGCTGTGAAGCAGCAAGACCATTGTGCAGAGCACTGTGGTCCTGGGGCTGGCCTCCAAGATTTGCCCTCTAGAATGAGGATGGCATGGGAAAAGGTTCCTAAAGTCAGAGTTTTTTGGAGGCGGTAGGTCGGAGAGGAGACCTGATGTTCCTTCTCTGCCTTTGAGAGGCAGGAGACACGGCGCTACGCTCCTTATCAAGTGCTCCCTGGGATCAGAGAGGAAAGCACTCTCTGCTTCAAAGCTCTCAGAAAAAAATCCAAATAAAAGAAAGGTGCTCTGAGTCAAACCTCTGCAAATTTACCATCCCATGATCTGGAAGGCAAAACTGCACCTAGTCATCCTTCCTAACCTATTAACGTCTAAACTCTGGTTTGAATCCCAGCTCATGGCTGGGATCCTGTAAGATGGAGGCAGACAACATGGGAAGAGATCCGTGTTTATGCGTCTCTGTCTTTCTCTTTCTCTGCTTTTTTTCCACCATGTGTGGAGCTTGCCATTCTGAACCGTATTTGAGTTTGAAGAGTTTATAATGCATTCATCACCACCTTTCAAACGGTCACCAAGTATATTCTCTGCCATCTGATGAACACAGTGTCAAAAAAAGAAATCAGAAGAAAGGCAGCTCCCAGATTAATTACATGTACAGGGAAACATTAGCTAAAAATTTCCAGTTTTAAACCTGGAAATCAGAATGACACTGCCAGCAAGACCCAGGCACACAGCACAAGAGCCAACAGTTGTGAGGTACTTGGTAACAGCCTGGCAGTGAATTCATCTGAGGGTGGCCGTCTGCATTGGTGGTATAAGCCAGGCTTGCTTTCCCCTCTCTTCTGTTAACAAGGTTAATAAGTAGAACCATGTGCTGTGCTTATGTGTGACACACTAAGCACATTTAATGCACTGCAGAATCTAACAGTCTATGCTTTAGAAGAATTTAAAAGAACAGAAGAAGAAGAAGTTAACTTTCCTGAGGCAAACAAAAAATAAGCTGAGGCCAGCAGATCAACTGAATTTCCTCTATTTTTATTCTCATGTCTCCAAGGTGGTAACATGAACCTCAGACAATAAGATGTTAAACTTTCACCTTTATCATTGATGTAGCTGATCAGTGTCAGAGGATGGCACTGGTTTAGTCAAAGAAACCATGGAGCCTGTAACACATTACTGCTGATTAGGAAAGCTGCAAAGAGACATCAAAAAGACAATGGGGAAACATAGAGAAATAAAACAGAGGAAAGAACATCAAAAATATCAACTTTCCTCTCTAGCAGTACAGTCTCCCCCTCATAGTTCTGACACAATGAACAAATAAAAAAGAGGTCCAATACAGTTTAGTAAGTAAACAACTTCCACAATTCAGCCTTGCTATTCGTATAAACCTTTCATTCTCATCTTGAGGTTCTGATACAGAAAGGGATATAGATGAGTCCTAAATATACATCAGAATCTACCAAGCCAGAATTTATACTATAATTTAGTCCTCTTCACAGAATAAGTTGGATCAGAGTTTACTATGAAGAGTTTCTTCCAGCAAGAGAGATTCTACATTATGCATGTGACTTTCTATTCCTATGCCAGAGGAATCCCCAAAGCAGATAATCTACTATTTCAGATAAATTCCCAGAAATCTAGTCTATTTTCCTTATTTCCAATAGTCGGTGCTGTTGATGGCAGGGATCCTTTGTTCCCCCAAAATGTGTGTCATGCTGTTTCATGATGCATGGGTTCATCTTTTCAAAGGCTTCGGGATTTCACGTGAAAAAGATTTCATCAGATCAATGTGAGTGCCAGCAGTGGTATGTAATGTTTCTTACAACCACAGCTGTGGATGGTTATTTCACAGGTCATTTGGCAAAAGCCACACAATTTTATGGGCTTTCAAAAACATTTCAAGAGAAAGAAAAAGTGGAGACCTTTTCTGGAGGATTATTTCCAATAATCTTTGACCTCCCAGTTTCTGCCTCTGAGCTGCTATAGACATAATGACTTTCCATGGGTGAAGTTATTACTACTAAAACGGGGCAGCATTCCAGGGCTACCATGTGCAACAAGTTGATTACAGCCTACGAGATCCATAAATCAGAATGCCATGGGTTAGTGTTTGATGACTGGTTACCCTAATGTCAAGTGCAATTTCTTGATAGCAAGAAAGTAATTCCTTAATAAGGAATTGTGTGATTTTATATGATGTACCCAAACAGAGAAATGGATTAGACAAACCTCCAACGGAAGGAAGCAAGGAGTGAAAAAACAACCTTGGAAGCAGAAAATTTAACATTGATTACTAAGACCTAAGTAACTTTTACCCAACTTGCTGTGAGCAGAGAGCATTTCAGGACAGTTTCTCTGTGCCTGTGAGAGTATTCAGTTACAATTTTATCTCTGAGTTGCGATGGTGTTGATTTGGCAAGCAGTGGGGCATTTTTATTCCAGCTGGGTGCGTTCTAATGGGAATAGGAATCTGTGTTATTTGTCAGATACTTGAGTTGACTAGTACTTCTTATTTTAAGGTATGAGGGTTTAAACAAATTTGGAAATAGGATTTTACAGAATCAAAGCATGAGAGATACAAAATTAACTGTGAACATTTTGTAAATGCAGAGCTGGCAGATTTTTTCCCATTATCTTTTTATTTTACTATTTTCACGGAAAATAAAAAAGCAAGCAGCTGATTCTTTTCAACCCCTTTAGTACAGCCTATCCAATTGCACAAATGACAATACTTTAGAGATACGACTCTACTTTTTCATCCTTTCTTTTTTTTTTTTTTTACAGACAGAACTTTCATTTTTGGGAACTTTGCCTGAAACAGTAGCCCTAACCTACATCAAGAAGCTTCCTGTAGTTCACAGAGCTTGTGATTTTTTTCCTGTGGAAAGGGTGGGCTTTAATTTCTAATCTCAAAACAGATTATGCCATTTATGTGAGTGTCCATCCTGAAATAGTTAGAGAGGGCTGACGTTTTGGAACCGTTTGGGAGGCGACTTCACACTCTCAACAATGCTGGGTCCAGAGTGGTTCTCAGTTCAGGGTAGTCACACCCCAGGGAAAGGAGTTTCTGGGTCATTTACTGTAAATTTTAGCTGAAGCAATCTGAGAAGTACCAGAACTGAAGCCTGTGCCTATTCGTAAGCACTAGGTTAACCTACGAGGGAAACCTCCACTTTATGAAAAGCCTTGGTTTATTGTCTTCCCAAAAGCAACACCATCAGGTAAAACATTAGACTACCACAAGCAGGGGAGAGAAACTTGTAAATCTTTTCTGAAAACACCTAATCAAATGCACTGTGTTTCATTTATGTTTCTGGACATGTATTGTTAACTTTCTGGGAAATATTCCAATGGACAAGTTTGGAGTCAGCAATATTTTTTTTTAAGTACATTTTAAGGAGTAATCTCAGTTACTGATGTGAGCATTCCCACTTACAAACTCATCTGAGGGAGTTACACCTCTCCTATCAGGAAATACCATGCAACCTGTGAGTTTAAGAAAATCTGCACAGCATAGTTTGAAAGTCAGACACCAAACGAGGAGCTGCTCATGAATAAAATTGCATAGAGGAATCTAATTTCCTGAATCTTTTAACCAAACCCACCCCCCCTCCCCAGAAAACCCCCAAGTGTATTTGAGCATATAGATGGATCACATAAAGGCATCTGAGACTTCTTATTAGACCCTCATCGGTCCTATCTTTTTATTCATAGCCTGCAAATTTTACCCTCCTATTTGCAGTGCTTTAAGTTCAACCTGTTGCTTTATCACTTCTGTATTGAGGTGTGCACAGGGAAGGAATGACCCAGCTACCAAAATGTCCTGAATGTCAATGAGGAAAAAAGATAATTCAGTGAATGAAAGTTATGCCCAGTCATTTCATGTTGTCAGAAGCATGCAATACCAATATTAGCAGGCCCTGGCAACACAAGTTTCTCCTGGTTGTTGTAGCAACAGTTTAGACCTCAACTGAACATGCCATTTCCCTGGTCTTTCAAAATAGACTTCTCTAAATCTGAAGATTATTAGTTCAGTCAGATACAGCAAATCCGCTTCAATGTTCCGAATAAAAACTGTAGAATAAAATTTCGAGCATTAAAATTACATGGGCTTAGGCTTAATTCACAGGAATTGAGGAAGACATTGGTAAGGGCAGTTGACAAGCCAGAGCTAGTCCTAAAATGATGGATTCAATCTTCCGAAGGCTTTCTCCATAAAGAATAAAACAAAAACACTGTCTTCCATCCCCAGAGGGTTCACTTAGAAGAGTCCAGACCCAGACATGGGTCTCCAATGTGGATTTTCTAGCACTGCTTTGGTCTGATACCTTATTAAAAATGTCAATGCCCCGTGAACATTAATAGGTGTTAACATTAAAGACACACTCAGAGAGCTAGAAAGGAGATGCAAGGCATTTGCAGTCTAGGGGAAATGGCCAAGAGGCATATTTTCGCCCTTGGATGTGGTGTCTCAATCATGACAGGGGATGTTTGAATCTTTTTATGCTGAGTTCATTTTGCCTCCTTGTGATCGAAGTTCACAGGGGGTGTTAAGAAGAAGAGGTTTCTTCAGGAAGTTCAGGGTAGGCAGAACTGTTTTTCTTCTGCTTCTGGGTGAAAATCTGCCAGAAAAGTGCAAGAGCTGAAATATTCTCTATTTTCATAGCACGGTCATTATTTTCCTCACAATGTGGTTCCAAAAGCCTTTAGGGTCTTTCAGCTCCTCCAGTCACTGGCTAATGGCTGGCACGGTTTGGACTGATATTTGCTTATTCTCCACGTTGTCTCTCCAAAAACTTCCCATTAGAGGAGGCCATTGCTATGACCTCACCTAGACCGCTCTCGGCCGCAGTTCAAAAATGACAGCAAAGGAACAGGAAAAGTCTGATGTCCTACTTCACATTAGTCCCTATCACTAAAACAGTGAGTGCCCCTGCAGTGATGAATGGAGCTCGAAGCATCTCAGAGCAGTTGGCTGTGGGGCATGGCAGTTCTGGGGACCTCATGAAGTGGAAAGGACTTATCTTCTGGAGCCATGGCCACACAGCCACTTCCCATGGGAGACAGAAGAAATACATGGACCAGGCTTAGAGGTCAGCAGGAATATCCCATGTTAAAAAGCGTAAGTTTTGCTCTCCCTGGGGTGTGGACGGCTGTCTACACACTGTAATTTCAGTGCCTTTTACAGGGGCAAGTCTTATGCAAAGCAGCCTCAGCTGGGTGCAGCACCCCCAAATCACTGGATGGCACCACTGGTCAACTGAGAGGTTCAGAGGGACAGGGTGAGGAAAGCAGATATGAGCTGTACAAAGGCACAGTAGTGTCAGTGTCTCAAATTAACCATGGTCACAGTCCTTTCCAATAGTGACTCAGAGGCAGCTCTCTAAGAAAGAGGACTGAGACATACCTGCTTTAATAGTCTCGTGACAAATGAGAGGGTGCTTATAGTTGTCCCTAAAAGAAAAAATAAGTGAATATGTAAGTCTGTGTTGCAGCTCAGGCACCACTAACAAGTCCAGTTCCCCTGACTGGGGGCCCTTTCTGGGGACAAGAAAAACAGAAAACCCAGAGAACTTAACTGCAAAGAAAAGCACGTCCCAGCTGAAGAGACAGTCCTTAATGTTTTGGGCTTTCCATTCTGATGAGAAATTCTTACCTCAAAAGGACTTCTAGTCTGTTAAGAATCAATTATTATATTCCCTTACCGCACAACCCCTTCCAGCAAGAATCATACGTACATTTGGGATAATTTGTTTGATACAGGGAACTGCAAGTATCCTTTTATTTGTGTATGTTGGCACTTTAGAGGACTGTGGTCATGATGGGAAAGAACCATCAACATCCCTGCTCTGACCAGTGCTCCCACACATTCACTGAAGGGTAACTGCTCCTCTGTGCATCCAGTCCTCCCGGGGTTTCTTTATTCCTAAACAGTCCAACAGGCTGAACAACACAGTAATGAGCAATACCACAAATTCCAGAACAAAAGCTGTTTTTCCCTCTGGTTTGGCATCTCCAAGTGACTTTTCTGACATTTAAAAAGGTGCAAGCGAAGGTCAAAATTTTCCCTCCAACTGAGCTGTTCTTTCAGTTTCTCTTCTGAGGAGATATTCCCCTGAACTGATATACCTTGCAAGGGGGGATAAGGTTGCGCTGATGCCTCTTTCCTCAGTGAGGACCACAGCAGGATCTCCTGAAAGTCAATCACCTTGATCTGCTTCAAAACTGTTTTGAAATTGGCCAATGGACCCAAAATTTGCAGGTATGAATAGAGAAAGAGAGAGAGAAAAGTACCTCACAAACACAAGCACACACACTCTCTCTCTCCAAGTATGTCTTATTCGTTGCCATACAAGGGTGAAATTTTAGCTGTTATTACAGATAAAGCCTAACGGTTGACTTTTAAACTTTGCCCTTTTCTCATATACAAATTTGTCTATCTTCAAACACAGCTAGAACTAACAATTGCGCACACAAATGACTGAACTTCCATACACAAAATAATATTTGTTTGAATGGCATTTTTGTCTGTGAAGGGTTTAGCCCCTACAGGCAGATGCAATAGGACTATTGTCTACAGAAATAGTACTGGAACTGGGCCTGTCTCACCAGGAGAAGGCATGCAGTAGTTAGTAAACATCTTCAGTCCCAGCTGGAAAACCACATTTTCTTTCATCAAGAAAAATCATGCCCTGTTATAAAGATTATCTAGAATTAAACCTGGTGCTTGAAAAAACAGCAGAAATCCTACGCAACTTTCAGGTCATTTGTCCAAGTCATGGTTGCAAGTTTCTAAATCCTACCCATAATAATACATCTTCATTATTCATACTCAATCCATTGATAATGCTATTTAAATAAAATAATCTACTAATGAAAATACCAGTGTACCAAAATTCAAGAGGGCAACCATCAGTTTATCGCTAACCACAAGTCATCTCACTGATTTTACCTGTGCATGTTGAGCAGCAGTGATCAAAGTTTATACCACAAACTCATACTGTAGTGTTTGTCTATGAGCTTCTTAGAGTTGTCTCGGTGATTCAGATTCATATCTTGCATATTTTCTGAAACGTGTTGTTCTGAAAATTGTTTCCAAGAAAGTATCTGAAAGACAGAAAGAAAAAATGTTTTTATGTTTGTTGGTTCATTCATACTAAAGCACTTCTGAAAAGCATTACGAGGGCATGAACAGAACCATACAGCTTTTAAGAAGGTAGGTTTCTAGAAATCTGCCAATTAACCTATCTCTAGAAGTGATAAATGAGAGCAGAAAGAATAAAATTGTGAGAGAATTTGGTTTTGCTGAGGTTTTTTCTCAACTAGTTCTTTACTTCACTAAGACTTCCGGCTCAGCCTTGTGCAGAACTACATTGCATGATACAAAATTCTTACATAGAAAATGAAACTGAAAAACGTTGACTCAGATAACTGATGGGAGAATACTAGTTGCGTGCAAAAACCAAACAAAAATGTGGGTTTTGATTTATGTTCAGGTAAGTGTGGGCATATGTGTGAACCACACAACGAGTGTGTTTTTTCTATGCAGAGAGAAACTGGACCATCAGGAAATCTTAATCTTTCACAAAATGCGGGAATATACTGTGTGTAGCGGTACTTTGCAACTGAGTTCAGTGAAAAACACATTGCTTTAGCCCCAGAAATAGAACTACTCGTAACTTTATCTCATTTGCAGGTCTGGCTTTTGGACCATGTTTCTGCTAAGCAACCCATACATCATGTATAAGAATAGTGTCATTAAGCCCTAAATAACAAACACAGCACTTCTAATGCCCACTCACAAATCCCATCATTTGCACCTCGTGATACTCTGGCCCAGATTCTTGTACCAGCTGCTGAAGATACAATCAAGGCTGTGGGCACAAGAAGAGAAGGTCTTTCTAGGTCAAAGCACATTTTTCACACTCAGCAAGAGAGCACATGCAATTCCAGGTGAGAGACTGACTGGTAGCTCCAAAGACTGAAAAACGAGAGGGGTAATCCCCCTCATACCCTAAAAAACCCAAGTGGCTCTCGGTAAACACACGGGCATAACCCCTATGAACAGGGCTTTCTGAAGGAGCCCCCAGAGCAATGGTGTGACCATGAATTTGGGAAGTGAGCAAGGTCACATTAGGACTTAGCCTTCGCCATGGTGATCGGGTGCTTCGCCCAGCATCTGCCCGAAGTCCACACTGCTGCTCCCTACAAAGCCAGGCTGCAAGTGGCAAGTGTCTTTAGGTACTTTTGGCAGGTCTTTTGACCAAACCAGGGCTTCTCATTTAGGGTTCACCCAGTGTACAAGTCCCTCAGCTATTCCAGCTGGGAGTTAGCCAGGACAAAGCAGCTCCTACACCTGCCCAGATTTCCTGGGAGGGAAACTAGGGCAGGACATACAGAGGAAAGCCTTATGTCCCACCTGGCCACATGCTGCTGCAGTACCCCAGACTGTATCTCTGAGGAAACACAAGTAGATCCATAATGGTGACAGTTGTGAAGACCACTCTTTCTTTTACTGTTTTGACTGGGTCTGTGATCCCTTCAACCCTGCAGCCGGGCAGCGGACAAGCGACTGGGAAAGCGGACTCTTGTGCAACACAGTCTTTCAGTTGCCTTCCCCTCTTCTGGTCCTTCTCTGCAGCAGCAGATGGGAAACACCTGTTATCCAAACCCAAAAGCTAGTGATAAAACAAGGATTTAATTATTATTTCCCCACTGTTGACTTATGCTTTACATATTCCAATGAAAGTGGGTCACACTGATTAATGGGGGGAAGGGGTGGTTCAGCAAAGAAAAAAGTAATTTCTTTGGTTTTCACACTGGATTAACTTTGGGGCTTTTTTTGCTAGGGAAAAAAAAAAGATAAAATTGTGAAAAGTTGCCTCATATATAGCAATCTTAATTATAAGAAGTGCTTTTTGCTGTCAAAACACCCTATAGTTCTGAAAGCTTTTGCTTTTATCTAGGTTTTAAGTCTAAATAAAAAATAGTTATGCTCAAGTAACCTTCTTCTCCTCAAATAACACAACATTTATACCCAGTTCAGTTTTCCTAGAATTAGTAAAGACATAAGTGGTTGTAACTGAGTCTGTCTTTCAGATAGAACAAAAATCCATGGGGAAGGTGGCAATTTTCCAATGTGCTTTTTAAAGCATATGGTTGATTACACTGTTAAATATGCTTTGACATAGCTGTGAGACGTTTAGGAAAACAATCTGCAATGACACTGTCTGATTCTCCTCAGCCACTGCGTGCATAACAGATAAATTTGCCCTTACTTACACAATGTAAACATGTTTCAATGAAAAAATAATAAGTAAAAGGTGGAAGATCAGATTTTGAAGAACCTCTACCCTAGATCTAGGACCTCTGTCATCATGTGTTTGTATCAACTGGGGTTTTTTGTTTGTTTAATCCCACTTTGCCATCTGTAGCTCAAGATGCCAATAATCTACTAGAAATAACAGCAGAATAAGCTTCTAACTTCTTAATTTTATTACACCAAAGATCAAATTTTCTTTCAGCCTCCTGTGCCAGAAGATCCTGTCTGTTTATGCTAGATGGAGAACGTGACAGTCAGTGCTACTTAAAAATGGTCATTTTTTTCTTCCTCCAAAAGATAAATGTTTTAAAACATTTAAGTACTCTAATTTTTCTTCTTTAGAACACGTGGCTCTATGTTGGCACTGCTGGGAGTTATCATTATATTTAACAGCCTACGATTATCCAGCCTCCAGCTGTCTGAGAACACACGTGAGGAAAAGCACAGCTAGATATTTTTACAATGTATGACACATAGCCCACAACATATAAGGTTGATTGGAGGGCTGTGGATAGTATCCAGAAAAAAAATGGGTTGTGGAGTTGCTCTTGTTTTGTTTCTAAATGGCTATTTAAAAAATCCAGCTGCCAGGCCCTTGCACTGTTTTTTCTTTATTACACAAAAGCAGCATGATCTATATTATATTTCATATTGTAGTAAAGAAATAAAGTGTAAATGAAGAATGCTCCTCAGTCGGGCTGCTTGCCCTGGCTTGGCTTTACCTGCCCACACTAAACATGCACTGGGAAAAAAAGCTGCCAGTGTTTTAGTAACCTGGTCATTAGCAAATCATAGGAGCTTCCAGTTCAATACTGGCTCAGTAAAATGAATGAGAAGGTCTTGGTTTCAAGGAGAACAGATCCCTGAATATAAGCAAACCTCTCTGAGACAAAACTACAAGAGAAACACCTCCAGACCTCATGGTTTGATCTGAATCCAAGAGCTTGCCAGCCCCAGCTGTGTTTCCTGGAATATTTTTGCGCTTCTGCATCTTATGCACAGTTAATGCTCCTGCAATAAATTTGAAATAACTTTTTCTCTAACTTCAGTTTTCCTGCACCCATTGCAGAGCAGCAATCTACTTGGTCAGCTGTTGCCTTCTGTTAGTTTTCTCCATGTCACCCTAGCTGAAAATATCCTAATCTAATGTTGCCTTCTTATGAAGGCTTTTCACTGGCAAGAGGAAGCCTGTTCTTGCAGCTCCCCTGGCACAGGCAAAATTGCAGTTGCATACAATTAGTGTGAAACTAGATTGGTTTCTAAGGTAAGTGTTTTCTTCTTTAAAGATCATTGTGAGATCAACACACTACATTCCCTGCACTGGTTGCTTATACCAAGCAGAAACGCTCACATAAGTCAGTTGCAGCAATTCAATTCAGAGTTCACAAGATGCAAGAAGGAGAAAGAAGAGGGAAGACAGAGGACAAAAAAAAAATCTGAAAAATGAAAACAACGGGAAAGGAAATCTCCCCTGAAGCTATATCTAAACTGTGGGATCCAAGAGTACCTCCCACTCTCAGATCCTACTGTGCACCCTTGCTTAGTCCTGACTCCTTGTCTGGATGAGGTCTGGGCACTCCATCCCAGAAAGTCACAGGAGACTGAGAATCTCCTGGGAAGGTAAAGAAAAGATAAAACTGAAATTATTGATCTTGATGCAAGATTTTACTTACTGCTTCTGTTAGGGAGAACACCTTGCACGAGGACATAATTAAGTTCCTCCAGCCCTTTGAAAATTTCTTTTTGCATCATTTCAGTCACAGCTCACCAGCAGCCTCCCTGATTAAATAACTTGCTCCTCAGCAGCAGGCAATCCTGGCTGTTCAGTGCAATCTCTCTTTAAAAGCCAAATCCTAACTGAGAGAAAGAGAGCACAAATCCCTAGTCTGGGTGTTACTCAGAGTCTGGAGTTGTGATTTTTTTGTTTTGTTTTGTTTTTGTTCTCTTTCATGTCAGCTTCAGTCATTTTGTTACATCAATTGCCAACACCAGAGCCTAGTTCTGGTAGCAAAGATGGTAATCCAGGGGGTTGTCTGTATATCTGCCTCGAGTCAGACTTCTCTTAAATGTCAAACAAGGATAACATCTCTCAGACACACATCTATTCAGACAAAATTTACTGCTTAGTTTGAAAACAAAAGGAATTAACCACTGTATCGTTATTTTTAATGAGGAAAATAGTCCAATCTTGTCCAAAGAAACTGAATATATTCCCACTGCAGTTATCAGATTCAGGGTTATACCATCTGGACCAGCATGATTCCTTATTACTTTGGGACCCCCCACACAGGCGTTGATAGCTTCTGCTTACATATTTATGCTTTCCACTGGAGGAGATGACTCCTTCAAGAGGCCTGATTATGTTGGATTGTGAATGGGGCAAACAGTCCTGCCAGGCTGCCCCACGGTTGCACTGAAGTGGATCAGCTCTGAACAGCATCAGCAGCTAAGACACACCTTGGTGCGCAGGGTCTCTCAGCCTCAGGCAACCTTTCCTTCCACCCACATTAAACTGTCCTCATCAACTGATGTGTTTTTTGTCTATTCTGCCTATATTCTGGATGGTCTGGAAATCCCTGAGGTATCAGTGTACGGAAGGGTGAGAGGGACATCCAACAGCAAGTGTCAGGAGAACAAACAAAGTGGATGCATCGTTCCCGATTCCTCTCTGCAAGCAGCTCTGCAAGGGAGAGCTTGCACATTGCCAAGGGGGAGGCAGCATGTGCATGACTTCTATCTGTGTGTTTGGAGTGTGTTGGAGTCAGCAGTGGAAAGGATGGGATTTGTCAGCCCATGCGTAGGCAGTTGACTTATGAGTCATCTCACCCTAAGAGGGACATCTAAAAAAATGTGGGCTGTTCTCTAGAAAGTGCACGTTGCCAGAAGTGACTCTAAAGGCACATGGATGACTAGTTTCTGCTGTAGAGGTCCAAAAGGTAAACACTTGCTTTTCAGCAGACCAGTCCCATCATCACTTTCTCATTTGTAATCTCTGAAGCTGTGATGCCTCTTTATGCCCTGCACCAAGATTGCTTTCTCTTCTTCCAAGATTCACAGGAGTTGTGTCTGGTTTAAGAGAAAACTGTACTTGTAAAAGGAGATTGCTACCTCCAAAGACAGTGGAAAAAGATAAAAAACGGGAGATTCACCACTGTTAAGATTCATCGTTGCTCAGTTTGCCTATCAGCTGAGGGACTTTAGTTTCTTTGCCAACCTACAAACAGTAAAGAAATAACTGTTTGTGTAGAGGGCTCTGAGAGTGCCTGTGTTACCCAGCAATCCTTGATTGCAGCCACACCGTTTCCTGATTTGAAAGGAACTGGCCTAACCATTCCCCGTGTAATTATATGCTTTGTTTTCAAATCCATCACGTTATTTGCATGTCACACAGGCAGTCTGCTACGCAGGGGCACCAAAGAAAAAAAAAAATCCACCTTCTTTTTGTAAAAAGACGCTGTTGACAGAGCTTGTGAAGCTGTTGCCCTGTACCATAGGAACAAACATAAACTAAAAATAGCCGAGAGTGACATCATTCATATCTTCTATTCTCATCTTCAGGAGCTAAAAACAGTCTTAGTAGTAGATTTTAGGGTGTGAAAGCTGGTTAAGCCTTTCTTCTCAACAACCTGTGTGATTTTTATATTTCTTTTTTTAGCTCTGTTGTGGTTTGGGATGTGATCGAGCTAGTAGTTGGAGTGGGATGTTGAAAAATCACTCCACATTTGCCTGACTCATGAGAGATTCACCTTCGGCTCTAGCAGCAGGAAAGCGCTGATCATTTCAGAAAACTTCAAAACTACAGTCTTTTTCAGAAATGTTGTTTCAAATGATCCTTTGAACAGGAGCGTATGTTTCAGTGTATTTTTTTACTCAAATGACAAGATAAAGCAAGTTTATGCAATTTTAACTGGCTGATTTTCTGTATGGTGACGCTTTGGATTTCTAAAGATCCGTTCATCAAATAATCCCAACAGTATTAACATAATCTTACATATATACTAGGAATTGATAATGATTATTACATTCATGTTGTGACTAGGGATGCAACAAAACTGAAGGACCTACTCAAGCCAAATGGGTGCTCAATAATAAGACCCAGAGCTATTCGTTCCCTTCCCTCCTCCTTCAACCTGCTCCTTTATACTTCCAGAAAGCAATGTCATGAACTATTGAACAGTCTTGAAAGTGGATAAAAAAATTATTAAAATAAGGGTTGGGTTTTTCTGCATAGTTTCTCCATCAAAGAATAACCTATGTCCATCATTTATGTGAGAACATTGCACATATGTCCTCCTGTAGCAATGCTTGGACTGAATTTTAAGATCATGGGCTGGAAGTGACATGTTTAAAGCTCAAAGCTAGAGAGTGGCCAGCCCCTCTTAAATGGTATTCCGCGTCTCTTTTCTCAATTATGGATGTACACATGGTTTGACCAGCATGGCTGAGATCCTTCCATTAGCACCACCTGGTGGGAAATGCACGCTCCAGATAACGTAACGGAGTTGCAATTCTCTCCGTGTGTGTGTAGGCACACGCACAGGCGCACGCAAATGGCATGCACAGCTAGATTTGGGGAACAGAGAGCCCAGGGGAGAAAAAAAAAGACTGGCAGACTTCATTCTGCTCTTTTCAGTGCAACAGCCAAAAGAGTGCCTGCTGCAACATGTTCTTAATTCTCTGTTGAAAAACAACAAAGGTTATGGAAAGAAAAATAAAGAAAATGTTTCATTCAATAGTACTTCAGTAGCAGAGAGCAGTTGGTCAACAACTGTGTTGCCTCTTATATTTCTAAGTGTTTTTTCTAAGTGCCTTTTTCTAAGGCAAAACTGTGTTTGCTTCTTGTATTTCTAAGTGGTATCTGTCCCAGAAAACAAGTTCTTGCCAAATGCATTCACCCAAATGTTTTCAAAATGTTTGTTTTTGAAGTGGAGTGAGGCATTTTAAAAATGCATTGATTCCAATGAGAACCCTTTTAAAAGGGAAACGTCATTACTTTTATTTCAGAAAATGTTCAGATTTTAAGGGAATGTGGGGGGGTATGTGTGTTATATTATTTGTACACTATATCGTGGCATCTCAGATAAATCTTCCTCTTGCTATGGAAAAAATATCAAAAGAA
This sequence comes from Syrrhaptes paradoxus, assembly GCA_013400615.1. NCBI lineage: Eukaryota > Metazoa > Chordata > Aves > Pterocliformes > Pteroclidae > Syrrhaptes > Syrrhaptes paradoxus. The sequence continues at coordinate 149,896 of VZTO01005171.1, forward strand.
ACTCTCAAAAGATTATATTTAAACTGTTTTGAAATGCCTGCATTTCAAAACAAATAGTTGTTTATTTATACGTCCTAATTTTCTGAAGCAATTTGTTTTGCATGAAGTCTTGAAACAATGTGTTTTCATTTTAAGTCAAACCAAAATGGATTTCCAAATATTGATGTATCTAAAAACATAAAAATGCCCGATTTCAACCAGATCTTGTTACCAACTCACTCCTCCAGGAAGCATATAGTGAGTCTTTACCCCAACTGGCAAAGAAAGGGCAACCTCTGATCATACAAGTCCCAGCACAGCACATAATTAATATTGGCCAAAGAATTCAGCCTCTGAAGCAGGAGAAACACTTCAAACTCTTAGGTTACAGATGAGACTCCAATGAAGATAGAAATTATGCTTTCACGTACAGGAAAGAGAAATGCTCAGAAGTTAGTTGTGTAGTCCTTATTGCTAGCCACAAACTGTGGCCTTCAGAGACCCTGATAATGGGGATAGCAATAGGAGAGCGGAGAACAAAAGTCCCATTTTGGGTAAACAAAATCTCTTAGCTCACAGCCACCCCCTCTCCCTTCACCCTCCTTCCCTTCCCCCCCCAAAAAAGCAGATTTTTCAGGACAATGTTTTGTAAAATAAATCCTATCCATTGAGTAAAATCAAAGAAAAAATAATACAGTAAATAAGTAAAATATAAACTAGCTCTCAGTCCCCAAATGACAATAACCTATTATCACTTATTTTTCCCTACAACAATTGCCATCATTTGCTTAATCTGTTACTTACAATGGTGTTTATTCTAAGAATGAGAAATGGGGTGGGGTTTCGGGGGAGGGGGGGTTGAAGTGTTTTAAATATCACTGGAAAATTGTGAACTTGCATGGTAAAATACCCTGGAACGGATTTCCCACTGAGAATGGTTCATTCAAAACCCTAAATATGAACGGTAGCGGGGAGAGAATATTTCATCACCAGCTCACATGACTGCACTTCTGGTAGGATTATCCTGTGATTTGCAATACTGTTTCTCCAAAAACAGAATGAAATAACAGGCTTACAGTTACCCTTTCCAAACTAGTGTAATTCTGCTGTTGGTCCAGAACTAGAGGAGAATCTCAGATGTACAGTGTTGATTTTTGCAGGATTTAAGTCACTGCAATTCTCTACACGCTATTGAATTTCCTGACTATAGACTAGGAAGTACAACAAGTATACTGTATAATAAGAGAAGTGATGGGCCATGGTCTGTTCTCCAGGTAAATGGACAACTACAGTCATTAGCTAGACACAAACAACTGTGTCAAGCATGTGCATGGCCTGGGCTGCNAATAATTTTAACTCATTGGTGCTTTGGGTAATTCACCGTGGATTCTATGATTCAGTAAGGTATGTGTCACAAGCTTATTATGACACTTCTTTGACAGTTATTTGATTTGTGGATGAAGGATGAAGTCTACAAGCAAAGCACCAGTAGCTACATGGAGAGATTTGCTTAGAGAGGCATATCACTTGCCTGGCTTAAGCCTCTCTTATCAGTCTTTGGACACTTACAATAATCCATTACCTAAAGTTTTGAATGTAGGAAAAAGCATTTAAAAATATTTTTAAAAACCCAAAAGCTATGTTCAATATGTAGGACAGCACTTGAAACAAAATATATGTATTTTGGTGTGTATATAAATATATGTATATATGTATGTATGAGTCACCAGGATGCAGACAGCATGGCCTTATAGGTATTTTTATTCTTGCTTGAATTAACCCAGAAGTAGAGCTAAGAAGGATTTTTGCTGTTCTTGGTTGTACANAATGGGGATAGCAATAGGAGAGCGGAGAACAAAAGTCCCATTTTGGGTAAACAAAATCTCTTAGCTCACAGCCACCCCCTCTCCCTTCACCCTCCTTCCCTTCCCCCCCCAAAAAAGCAGATTTTTCAGGACAATGTTTTGTAAAATAAATCCTATCCATTGAGTAAAATCAAAGAAAAAATAATACAGTAAATAAGTAAAATATAAACTAGCTCTCAGTCCCCAAATGACAATAACCTATTATCACTTATTTTTCCCTACAACAATTGCCATCATTTGCTTAATCTGTTACTTACAATGGTGTTTATTCTAAGAATGAGAAATGGGGTGGGGTTTCGGGGGAGGGGGGGTTGAAGTGTTTTAAATATCACTGGAAAATTGTGAACTTGCATGGTAAAATACCCTGGAACGGATTTCCCACTGAGAATGGTTCATTCAAAACCCTAAATATGAACGGTAGCGGGGAGAGAATATTTCATCACCAGCTCACATGACTGCACTTCTGGTAGGATTATCCTGTGATTTGCAATACTGTTTCTCCAAAAACATAATGAAATAACAGGCTTACAGTTACCCTTTCCAAACTAGTGTAATTCTGCTGTTGGTCCAGAACTAGAGGAGAATCTCAGATGTACAGTGTTGATTTTTGCAGGATTTAAGTCACTGCAATTCTCTACACGCTATTGAATTTCCTGACTATAGACTAGGAAGTACAACAAGTATACTGTATAATAAGAGAAGTGATGGGCCATGGTCTGTTCTCCAGGTAAATGGACAACTACAGTCATTAGCTAGACACAAACAACTGTGTCAAGCATGTGCATGGCCTGGGCTGCCGAGAAGCTCAGCTGTAAGAGAGCTGCCTTGATTCCTCCTGTAACACCACTGGAGAAGGTCTCCCCATTTGGCCTGCCTCCCTTCCAATGGGATGAGCTAGCACTTGGAGTTGTCTTTCTCTCTTCACTGACAATAAAGGGAGGCTTGAGAATCAGCCTCACCTATATCCACACTTTTTAGGGGGCCAGACTGCAATTAGGCAAGCCATGCAACTCCTGTCTCTGAAGCAAGTAAAGCAAAAAGCTCAGAGGCAGAATGGAAGCACCCCCTTTCTAATTCTGCTAGAATAATCTTGTAAAAATAATTTTAACTCATTGGTGCTTTGGGTAATTCACCANTATGTAGGACAGCCCTTGAAACAAAATATATATATATTTTGGTGTGTATATAAATATATGTATATATGTATGTATGAGTCACCAGGATGCAGACAGCATGGCCTTATAGGTATTTTTATTCTTGCTTGAATTAACCCAGAAGTAGAGCTAAGAAGGATTTTTGCTGTTCTTGGTTGTACATGTTAATGTACACCACACATACCAGATTGCAGCATGTGCTGGCGGGAGAGCCACTCTGAGCAAGGGGAAAAAAGAATAAGGAAAAAAGTATTATCAAGGCTTTTAAAATAAAACTTCTAAAGCACCTTTAAACTGTAACATCTTGAGCAAAGAAAAGCCCGAATTATGTAAAAGCAGGCAGGGAGCCAACATCTGGCAATAATAAGATTGTTTTGTAAGCAAGCAGCTTTCTACACAGCACGCAGCTCTTGGTCCACATTAGAGCAAACAGCAAATCTGTGAAGATGTGCATGGTCTCTGGCTGCCAGAAGGATACCCTAGGCTTTGAGTGAAAATTTTTGTGTCATTTGATCTCCTAAAACAGCCAGCTGAGATGAGTTATATTCCCCCTGCCAGGAACCTCGAAAGAATTGTTCAAACCATACGCTCATTCCTGCTGAATTGGAAACAAATGCCATAGCTGCATTGTTGGACTTTGAAATCAAACTCTCCACAGCTCTTCCCAGCGTTCCTGGGAGGAAACAAAACTCCTTCCTGTGTCTGCCGCTTCTGTCTCTGCGGAGGGACCTCCTTCCCTCCCCTCCCCGTACTCTCTCATCCTTTCTCTCCTCCTCCCGCGACTGCAATCTCTCATTCCAGAAAGCCACATCACAGGCGTGCCCCATGTGTTAGCGATCTTCTGTTTGCTTCCATTAGACTTTGCCATTGCCTGTAGAAATGGAGTCACTTAATGAGGTCCAGAGAGCTGGAGAACAATAAGGCCATTTAGGGTGGCACCCAGCCAGCAGCTTCTACCCCTCACTTTTTGTTTTGTTTTGTTCTTCCTCTTTTCTTAGAAGTGCAAAATCTCATGCCCTTCCCCGCTTCTTCTCACCTATGTAATCCTCTCACCTATATAATCCACAGCACAGCTTCTTCTCACCTATGTAATCCACAGCACAGGTCTTCAAACAGACCCTGCACAACGAGACTGTCTTTCAAAGTCAGCCCCAAAATTTGCCATGCTTCAGGACTCCAAAAGCCTAGAGCATGTTCCAAAAAGAGTAGGCAGCTACTGACAGTTGCTCTCCAAACCATGAAGGGCATTGACAGTCACAGTCAGTCATCAGCACACAAGGAAAAAAGGTCTTGGAGGCCATCCCCTCCATGCTCAGAGCTGCATCTGGGTATGGTTTAAATTTTATTGCAGCCTTCATAAGAAGCACAGTTGCTTCCAGTTAAGTCAAAGACAGTTGAACTCCATCTCAGATATTTAACTCTCCAAGTATCTTTGCTGACAATGAAGCATGCATGCATGCTTAATTTCAAACTGCCTGGCTGCTCTCCTTCTTCCTCCCCATCTCCCCCACAGGGCATCACAGAGCATTCACAGATTTATCGTTTCAAAGATATTTCCCTGCAAATCTAACACTCACCTGCTGAGTAATGTAATCATTGTATTAAAGACATTTCCTCTATTTTCTTACTTGACTCCTAGTTTTCATGTCGTAGAAAGATTACACCAGATCCAAACTAAGCTGTAAATCACCACTGCTGCGTATCTGCAGCAGTTCAGAGCAGACAGTGTACAGCCACCAGCTATTTGCTGGCATCTCTTAGGCTTTTCTATGTTTGCTCAGTAATACGTGTTGATCTTACACACAAACATGAAAGTGATGGAATTCCTCTAGAAAAACATAAAACTGAACTTTTTCCAGGTACTATTTTAGCCATCAATTTGTTATTCAGTGCTCTAAAAAAAAAAAAAATAAAACAAAAAACCACTATATAACTCACCTGAGACTCAACAAGATTATTTGCAACATGTTTTTCAGCCAACCCTGATGATGCAATGCCATTGGGTTCTCCTGGTAAATTTAATGCAAAAAGGGAAGGAAAGAAAAGATCCCATCCTTAAGTTGATCTTTATTTTTGTACCTGGAAGCAAGTAAATTTCTTCTGAAACAGGATCTATCATAGTCCCCTGTGTTACAAAGCCCGCACACGTTGTAGTATACAGACTGGAATTGCTGCTGGGTGAAAATTAGCAGGCTAGCAGTACAAATGGAGTACCACAACCTTTGATAGTCTCCTACACAAAGTATCAGAAGATTTTCCTTCTAGACAGGGAAACCGAGTTCAGAAGAACTACGTGGAAGCATGAAATACCCAAGTCTGGATAATAGTTTATCCTTTTATCTTATGGCTTTATAAAAATATTCTTCATGGGTTTTAATTCCTTTTGTCAGCATATGCCTGCAAAGGAGCGTATCTCAGTTTGCACTCTGCCAGCCCCCACAGTGAGCTCAATGCGTGCTCCAGAGCAGCACCTGGCTCTTGGGAAGGGTCTCCAGAGGAAGCAACAGAAGAGGCCTTCCTCTCCTGCTTCAAAACAAAGCTTCACCAAACAGAAAATTCCTGGAAGCTACATTCTTACGTCCAAGGACAGACTTCTTCAAAGGAAGTGAGGGGAAGATCAAAGACCAGATGGGAAGAAGCGGGTGGTAGCAGTGGAAGATTCAATCATCAGGCAAATAAACAACAGGGTGCATGACCCTGGAGAGGACCGCAGGGGAGCTTGCCTTACAAGAAAGGTTGTGGATTTCACCGGAAGCCTGGGCAGGGGCTGAGGAAGCCTGGGGAAAGCGTGCAGTGGTGATCTGCCTGGGCATCAGTGGCACCAGCGACAGATGGACACTGTGGAGGTAACGTTTAGATTCACAGAAGGGAAGCTGCAGGCCAAGATTTCTGTGGTCTTTTAGTTAGGGGTGACAGAGGAACCTGAGTGACTACAGGATAAGGAGAGTCCTTGCATGAAGAAATTAATTAAAAGATAGAAGATGGGGTATGAGTAACTGGTCAGTTCTCACAACAGAGGGAGGTACACAGTTCAGTTTTACTGGCACTGGTCCAGAGAAATTAGCTATTTAAAATATGCAGATGTGGTTAAAAAAGAGGGTGAGGTGTGAGGAAAAGATTGCTGATGACACTAAGTTATGCAGAAGAATAGGGACATGAGCAGACTGTGAAGAATTACAGAAGGGTTCTATGAGACTGAATGGCTGAGCAATAAAACAGCAGCTGAAATTCATTTTATGTAACTGTAAAGTGATGCATGTGGGGAAAGACAATCCCAGATCTGCATAGACAGTGGTGGTTTCTGAAATAAATTAGCATTCTGAAACAAGACCTTGGTGTTGTGATAGATGGTTCCATAAAAGCAAAGTGGAAATATCAGGAATAATCAGAAAAGGAAGAGAGAATAAAGCAAAATCATGTCACTGCTGTTGCATCAACCCTTGGCTAATATTTACCTTTCAAATTACATGCAGTCCTTTTGGAGAGGAGAGAAACAGCATTTAAATTACAAAAGGTTCAGAGAGGTGCAGGGAGGCTGACAAGAGATGTGGAAGGACTTCCATACAATGAACAAGTGAGGAGTCTGAGCCTCTTCTGTCTGGAAGAGGGAGAACCTAGAGCACCTATAGCCAAGGTCTGCAAAGTCACAAACAGCGTGGAGAGGGTGGAGGGAGATCAACAGTCCACTCTCTCCACAACCACAAGCAACACACTCGCTCAGATGAAGCTAGCAGAAACCAAGTTCAAAACAGACAGAAGCAGATGGCTTTTCATGCAGCCACGGTAAGGCTGTCCTTAAAAAACAAGTCAAGGGCAGGAAGGGACTGTGACCAGAGAAAGATGTCAATAGTCATCTTACCCCACACACCACTCACCACTGGAAGTAACCTAACGTTTTCAATAACAGACTCAAATATTAATCCGATTTGTTCCCCTCAGTGGCACGCCTGTACTTCTTGAGCTCATTTTATACACGTACTATGAGTGAAACAGCAGGAAAATTGAGCGCACCCAGAAAATTAAACTCAGATTTGTAACAGCAATTGTTCATACCAACAGTTGATTTCATGAGTGACATGAGGATGATCACAGAAGGAGAGTGTACATTCAATTCACAACAGAATAGAAATGCCTTGATTTTCATATTTTACATATTCTCCTAAGAATTATTCACGCACATTTTTCCATGATTAAGACATAATAGCAAAAACATTTTTAAAGAAAAAAAGCGCTGGGAACATTGCAACATTCAGGAAAAAAAAAAACAGGGGAGCAGAAGGAGTAAAACTCAATAAAAAAAATTCCTGTTCACCCATATTAACCCTCCTAATAGCTTATTGGGGGGGGGAAAGAGCAAATATTATTACTGAAAATTGGAAGATCTCCATTCACTTCAGAGGGATGACTCCTGGGGTCTGCCAGTGCTTGTACTACTGACTCCAGGGGCCTGGCTGTTTGTTCACAAACACACTAACCTGCAGAAGAAATGTCACTTCATAGTTTTGAGACCTGAAGACCTTATTTTAAGAGACAAGTTTATCACAAACAGAAGTCGGGAGGGAGGAACATGTCAAGATTGGTGTCCAGTAGTAGCATATGCTGTGAAAATGTAAACCTTGCTTTCTGCATGGTGCTGAAACAGAAAATATAGTCCTTTCTGGAGGGAAGACAGAGGCATATGCTCACTAAAAAGATTCGAGTATTCCTTTAAAAACATATTCTGATAAATAGAATTTTTAATAGGAAATTACTAATCTTGTAAGTTTAAAAACACCTTTAATACCTACAATTGTTCCTGCCTGACCATAACATCACTTTTAATATCTCTGAAATGAACTCTCCACTGCTCAAAACCAATGTGTTTTATTTTAAAAGTACTGAAAGCATCGGACACACACCCGAGAAAAGCCCTGTAAGAACAAAAAGCACCTTTAAAATACATTTATTTCAAGTTTCTGTTAACCTTCTCAGAGCTCACCTAATATCAAAAGGAAAATAGACCCAAGACTCTATAAAACCATCACATACACCTTGATTTTAATATATTAATATTTCTCATAGAAATATCCCAAGTTCCAAAGTAGCAGGAAGTGTTATTCTACCCACAGTGTAACCCCTTCTATAAGTTCATCATTATCATTGGAAATAATGGACTTGCACAATCAGAGAACAGTAGGAAGGAAAATCAAATGATGACAAAACGGTGTACATTGAATGCACTTTGTGCAAACGCCAGTTCACGCTTCCTGTCAGAGTGCCAGATTTAAAAATCACAGCTGAGGCTTGGTCTCAAGAATTCTGCCTACGCCTAAAACTACAGATGTTGGCAGGGATGGTTTGTTTTGGGTTTTTTATCCTGATTATAGATGTATAGTTTCTCATTTCTTCTTCATGTATGGAAGGCCTACATTCACAACAGATGGAGAAAGCATCTGATTTAACTGAAGAAAGAGCAACTGCATAGTGTTGTCAAATAAAAACAAGGTTGCAAACTGCCTAAAATAACAAGCATCAGTTTCTTCCCCAAATTTTTCCAATCATAAGAACTTTAGGGGTTATTTCTAACACAGACGAATTATTGTGCAGTCACTGCCTCAAACATCAATTCAGATTGATTGTGCCTCTTTAGGACAGATGTTTTTCTCCATGCATACCCATGCCACATTTACCTGACTACCAAAGAAAAGGAAAAAAGAAAATGCAATGAAATTTTCTGTACTTGAGAGATTTTGCTTCTTTGTGTCAATGTTTTTCCTATATCAGCACATTTCAGCTAAGAAGTAGCCAACAGGGGAAAAATTATTACTCCATCCACTGTGATGAACAGATATTAGCATTGACTTCTGATGACACTGTAAGCTAGTCTGGCAACCCAATGAAAACCACAAAGCCTTTAAAAGTCCATTTTATAACAATTTTTCAAGAATCATTAATATGCTTTGTAATCATGGGATAACCTTGTGGGATCATGGAATAAAACGTTCTCATCGTGACTGCTGATTCTGCAGCTTGTGTACATACTGGCACAGGGGGAGGCTGCTCAGGCAGGTGGCCATGCCTTCTCTACGGATTAGAAGACACCTCTCCCTCTTTCTTTTTTTACTATGTCCCCCTCTGGTGGGCAGATATTTACCTCCAATTTATCAGTGGAGTTGAAAAGTGGGAAACAAGCAGTACTAACACAGAGCCATCAACCTTTCCCAGTTTCAGCTGCATCAGTGTCCTGTAGCAATGACCCACAGCAACAGCAGTGGCACACATACACAACTGGAGGCCTGTACTATACTGATTTCAGATGCAACGCTTCTCCCTACATCTCTAGCCTTCCAAACCTCAAATATGCCAGCCAGTACTTTGCACTCTTGAATCTTCAGCAGAATTGGCTATGAGGGATCCTGGACCCCAAAATTTCTATTCAGTGGGAAATTATAAATATGTTCTTGGAGTTTTGGCTTAACAATGGAACAAGAAAATTAAATTGTTGAAGACCCCCAAGGAAGAGGAATCCCATATCTGTTTTCTGAGGCTGTCCAAGTCTTCTTGAGCTGCCAGAGGTGGGTTAAGGAGCAATGCACCTTGGGGAACCCAAGATCATCCCCAGCAGATCAGGGAGAGGCACGTATATAGGAGCAATTTTATCATTAAAATGCTAAAGCTGCTCACCCCTGGAAACAGAAGCTGTGGTTTCTCTGGAGCTCTTTGGTCTCCTGCCATCATCGAGGTAGCTGGTTAGGAAGCTAGGAGGTCAAGCTGGCAAGAAGCAACCCCGGAGCCCACCAGAACTTAACTTACCCTAGTAGATTTTGTTCATTTCAGTGAATAAATACCCATACAGATAAAACATACCATCAAAAAAAAAAGTTTTGAGTCAGAAACAATTTCCCCATTTGATCCTAGAAGAATAAACAAATGAACGTGTTTTTTAGAAATAGGTTGTTATTAAGTGGTTTTTTTTCAGGCTGCTGTGCCTTCTCATGGCTGCAATCCCCCACTGAGGCATTCAGATTTTCTCACTCCTTAAACACGTAGACAAACCAGTCCCTGGAGCCCCTTATCCTTTTAGGGTAAGGGCTTAAAACCACATCAAACTATTAAGTAAGCAATTCTTTTCAAAACAGACCATTCCCAGTCCCTTCTTCTCTTGTAATTTGTTCAGAACTCTTCTGCTCTCCAGGTCCTGGGAATTCACTTCATCCTCACTGGATAACTTGAGAAGGTGGGAAGGGAGCTGCTAAACTTCTTCCCCTTTTCTTCCTTCCAAGCAGTACCTCTCTCTTCTTCCCTTCTCAAGCTAGCTGCAGATTCTCATCTGGTTAATGAGGTCTCCCTAACGTATGCAATTCCCATAATAATTCAGGGCCTCTGTAGCAGCCTTCTGACAAAGCACACCACAAGAAGGTATGGCAAAAAGGCAATGAAATCCAGTGAGGAAACCATGAGAAACAGTCTAAGTAAATACGAATTTAAACTTAAACTATAAAAATTAGACAACCAGACCTGGATTAAAATCTCATCTCCAAATTTTGACAAGAAGGAAGAAAAATCAGTGGTATCATAATACAAATCGCCAAAATGTGACTAATGCAGTCATACTGATGGAGGAACATGCCCAGGGCATTTTAAGGCTGATTACAAAAGCTGTGAGGGCAAACACATGGCAATAATCATGGGAGACTTTGGTTACTCCCATGCAAACCAGAAAAGCGACACAGTAGGTTGTGAAGCAAAAAGCTAATTGACTTGTTTATTTTTTACATAGTATAAACGACTGCCTCATGGAGCAACCAGTCAGAGAGCTGACAGAAGGACAAACATTTCTTGACCTAGTTTCAAGCAATCCACAGGACTCATTCAAAATTTATTGCAAAGGGCCTCCATGGCTGCTAATGATCATAACATATCAAATTCAAGATCCTTGTAGGAATAAGGGAAAAAAGTCCTACTCCAGTATCACTTAAGAAACCACATAAAAGTGGGAGAGATTAGTAAAAGGAAAGGTAAATTGCTGAGAGAGTAAAGCACCTGAAGTCATCTAGGAGATTGTCTAAAAATGCTTTTTTTTTCAGAGTAAATTTCTACCACCTCTATAAAAGTTTCAAACGGGACCAAAAAAATCTAGCATTGTTAAATCTCAGACTAAAGGAGGCTCTTACAAGTAGAAAGACATTATTCAGAAGTGGAGGACCAAGTGAAGACAACAAAAAGGGTACAAAAGTTGACATGTTAAATGCAAAAACATAATAAATCAGAAAACATTTTAAAGAACAACTTGCTACAGGCTTCCCAGTTAATCACAGAAGTCTTGCAAACAGAGAAGCAGCAAGAGCTTTGTCAGAGTTCTTGTGACTAACTACATGAAAGAGGTGTCAAAGGAGAGTTCAAGGCTGTATCAGAAAAGCTAAATTAATTATCTGAGTTGATGTTTACAAGGGGAAAGCTTAGAGAGGTTTTTTCTGTGAAGTAAGTTTGAAATCTCCAGATGAAGTGCCAGTAGCGGGGTACTAGAGTAGGTCAATAGAACAGTAGCAAATCTCTAAGGCCAAATGCCATTCACCCAGCAGTCCTAGAGGAACCAATATACAAAACTCTAAGTATGTGATTTGTCACTTCAATGGCTTTGAAGAGCTCCCAGCCCAGAAAAATGGAGGGCTGCACAGATGACAAAACTTACTAAACAGGTCTCGGGAGCAAGGAAATACAGGATACTATAGACCATTAGTTAGGTTTCTATGTCAGGCAGATTGGTTGGAACTTTGATAGCAGATATACCCATAAATATCTCATAACACAGAAGAAACAGGTAGTTTTTATAGAGGGCTGTCATACCTTCTAGATGCATTGCAGTTATTTGAAGAGGCCAATAAACTTGTGAATAGGATGATTCATCTGAAATACTATATTTGGATTCCAAAAAAGCCTTCAACAGATTGAGAGATATTGAGAAGAAATTAAGTTGTCATGGAAAAAGGAGAAAGATTCTCTCAGGAATTAATATATAATTAGTAACTTTAAAAAAAAAAGAAAGAAAAGCTGAAATGAACAGCCACTCTCAAAGGAGAAGGATCTGCTCTGTCATATCTACTTCTCAACCTATCCATAACATATCTGTAGCAGAGGCTGAATAGTGAGTAAAGGTTATTCCTAATATAAAATTTCTCAGCATCATATAAATTAAGATGTACTGCATAGAGCTGTAGAAAGATCTCCGCATGACTGGACAACAAGATGTCAGATAGTAGTCTACACCACTAAACATCAAGTAACATCTCAAGAAGAATAATCTTAACTCTACAGGCAGAATGATGGGCTCTATGTTAATTAACATTCAAGAAAAATCTAGGAAAGAGATGGGAATATGTAACAAAAGTAGACTTTTAAGAATATGAACGTATTAGAAACAAACAACCTTATAGGAAAAGAATAAATAAATTATAAATAGAAAAAGCATGACTATCATTGTGTTTATAGTGGTATCAACTCATCATGGGTCTACTGCTTGAATGATGGCGACAGCGCTGGTCACCAAAACGAGATGCACCAGAACAGAAAAGGTACAGGATAGGAGTATAGAATAATTTCTCCCCGAGGAAGAAAACGCAGCAAGCCAGGTCCCTTCACCCTGGAAAAGAGACAGTAAGCCTCTTTTTTTCTTCTTTTTTAATCTCAGCAGCTCCATTAATTATCAGATAACTTGTTCTGTACCTCCTTCTTACTGACAAATGGAGTTTCCCAAAAGAGACCACAGCACTAATGGTTTCTGACTGCAATGTATTGAATTGCACACCTTATATTAAAAAAAAAAAAAAAGTGCAACAAAAAAATATTGGAGTACTACTACAAGCAGTGCCTTGACACTGGTTTAGTGATAAATTGAATACCACTGTGGAACATAGTAGCCATAAGTTATCACTTAAACATAATTTCCTCAAGATAATTTATAGGAAAGGCTCACAGTTCGTTACAGTAGTTTTATATTTGCTGGCACCACAAATGAGATTAATTTCCCCCAAAAAATGGCCATCCGAGCAACATACTGCAAAACCAATTCATTTGAATCAACAACAATAACTTTTGTTTTAGAAGGGACAGAACTTCTACTGCTTGAGTTGCAGGGCATCTTGGCTTGGAAGCAAGGGCTCATAGGTCATAGCATCTCCAATTTTACCAGCTCCAAAAGGTTGCAAGAGAGGTTTCAAGAGTCCTAGTGTGAAACATAATTTATATTTGTAATGTCTTTCAGAACCATTGGAAAGACACAGTCTAGATGCAAAATAATCTGATAGTGCAATTTGGACTGTTTCAGAGTTTCATCTATGTAAACAAATGGATTTTTTATAGGGTTTTGAAGTTGCTTGTGAAGATAAAAATCTCTGAAAATGAACAGACCCCACTACAGATAAATTTTACTAAGGGAAAATGTGCAGCCAGCTTTTTGGAAACATTCCTAAGGGAGTATGTCATACACTAGGAAATCCATTCTGTATAATGGTATAAAATTGCTCACCTTAATTCACGTGCCAAATTCTCCTCTATTGAATAACAATCCATGGTGTACTCCAGCATCTGGCAGAAACTGCTGAATGGAAACCACAGCTGTCTGTTACTGGGCAGAAATTAGTTTGTTGTCAGATGCATTTATTCAGTGTATGAATGAATTCCTTTTAAGTTTTTTCAATAACTATCTGGACACTGATTTTCTGAGTGGTCTGCAAGGGCTAAACCTGGGGACATTCACACTTTCTATACAGGCAACAAATGTGGGAGCAAAAAGAAATGGTTGATCAGGTTTTTTCTGGAACTGTGAAGGGACCACGTGCTGGTGGACGCCTAGAGAGTATGTTGCTAACAGCCTGATTGGCAGCTCAATAGATGGCTGAACATACCAGGTGGGCTGTCCTCAGCTTTCCTGTAGAGCATTTTGTATAAAGCAGCAGCAGGTTGCCCTGGAGTTTGTTGCATTCTGGGCCATTAAACTGTACAGAGTGGAGTCTATTCACTACAGATGCACTAGACGCAACTCAAGAGCGGTATCTCACTGCTCTCACTTAAACGATGGGGCACCCTACCTTGTTAGGGATCAAGATTCCTCCTCTGTAAACATGGAAAAGTGACTAGCAACAAAATGTCAAGAGAAAAATCAAAACCATTCAAACCTTTTAGATGCACATCTATCAGAAAAATATCAGGCAAGTCCTCAAATGATTCAGTTCAAGATGGCAATAAGAGACCACAAAAATTCAAATTACACCAAAAGCAGGATGTGTAAAACATTTGTCTTACTTTTCAGATTAGTCATTTCCCTGTTTAAATATTATCCTAAAAAGCCAGCTGTCACCTTTGCATTTGCTCAGCTCCATAGATCATATATACCCCAACCTGGATAAACAGAGGCAGGCTGAACAGTTAGAAGTAACTTCAGTTAGGCTATTTTAAAGAAAATAGTGAAAGAAAAAGGTGGCATATGGAAAGATACAAGGCATTCATGTTAGCATTTGAATCTGAAAGTGTTAAATCTTTAGTCCCAAATAAAGTGGGAATAGTTTTGAAGTCACCATGGGAATATGTTATCATGGTTTTCAAGAAAGACACTTATTTTTAAGCAAAAGCTGGGGATGATGTGATCATATGATCTGGGCTTCACAGAAATTACCAACATGTGAATCCAGCTTTGATCAAAGAAAAAAGTTAAACACATCACAGAGAAGATTTCAAACAGTTCATTATATGTCCCTGACTAATTTCTTTTTACATTTCTTGTATTTGGGAAAACAGTGAGGAGCTCCAAACACTCACAGGAACAGTACAAAGGCGTGTTCAACCACACTGAAAGGAAACCAGAAGTGCCATGGCGAGATGCTGCAGTCCTTGGGACTGGTCCCTCTCCCCAGATACTGCCCTGGACCTGCTGCACCCCTCCTGGGTGGTGGCAGCAGCAGCAGGTGGCTCAGACACGCCCTCACCCATCAAATACCCTTCTCACCCCATGCTTGTCACAGCATTTGGAGAGGATATTTCCATGCTTCATTTCCTGAGCAGTTTTCTCTCAAGTGCATTGCACACAGCAGAGGCCTGACCAGAGCAAAATAAAGAGTAATAATAA
>VZTO01005172.1:0-31220 GCA_013400615.1 Syrrhaptes paradoxus
GGAACCCACGATCGCGCTGCCGCCGTACCGGGCTTCCTCGCTCGCCGCAGTGCCAGCATTTCCAGCAGGATCTATATCTTTCCATAGGCAGTTTGTTTCATCACAGTAACATCATAATGTGCTGAGAAGAGCTCATAGTTGTGAATTAATGTTTAAAAGCTCTCACTTTTGGGTTGTTGAAATGAATGTTAATGTGACGAATGGCAGTCGTTGGGGTGGAGGCGGCATTAACATGGAAATAAGAGTTAACCTCCAGCAGGGCAGATACAAGGTGAGACGCGCAGGCGCGGCAGAAGCTGTCGTTCTTCACCTGATGCTCACACTGTAAACACTGCCCGTGTCCCGGCTATTTACAGAACTGTAATTTAAAGGCTAGTTCAGGAAAATCTGAATGACATCTCCTTAAGAGAAGCAATCACAGGGTATCTTGGAATATGCCAGGCAGCTCTCCTGCTTTCTCTCTCAAAAATACTCATACGTCCACTAAATCAATTTGCCTTTCTCTTGTAACCGCATTTGTGGGGCCGTGCTTTCCCATTTGCTGTCACTGTCATTCGCTAATTCGTGTCACTCTGGCACAGGAGGTCCCAGCCGCCAGCTCTGCTGCTCCGACACCGGCACGGCTCCCCTCTCCCCGGACACGCAGCCCAGCGCCGGGCTGGCCGGGGCCCGGGAGGTCTCTGGCTTCATGCGGGGGCTGAGGGTCCCACCCAGAGCTGACACCAGCCCCCGGCAGTGACTCGTCCCCTGGACACCGCTCTGCTCCTCTGGGTCCGGGAAGCTGGAAAGGTGGATCTCCGCACGGCTGGGCACCCTCAGGGGTATCTTCCGTGGGGTTTTTCCTAAGGATTGACACAAACTGCGGCTTCTGTTTCCCCTGTTTCTGTGCTTTTCCCTCCAGTTCTCACTTGGGAGGCAGTAGGAGACTTTTCAAACAGGAAAAAAAAAAAATGCAGTGCCAAACCCCAGATCTAGATCCACAAAAACAGGAACAAAAAGAACCTTGACCAACTCTGTTTTTCTGAGCAGATCTTCATTTTGGAATAAGCCATTTTCTTTGAAAACATAATGCAAAAGCAAACGTTTGGCTGTGGCACACGGTGCTGTCCTGGCTCGTAGCTCGTGCGCCAGTCCCTGTCCCAGACCCCATCGCAGCCGGGCACGGCACCGGAGCTGTGTGCTCCTCTCCCCCCTGGCAGCCCTGCTGGGAGGCTTGCCAAGAAATTTTAGCTTTATGCACATCATGCAACAAAAAAGCAGCAGCGAAATCTCTCCAGACGAAGTGTTCCTTTGAGTTTTGACACCAGGCTCATCTCCTCCGTTTTTTCTTCTCTTTGGCCGGGAGATCTCATTCTCTGCGGCAGACGTCATGTCATCCTGCCCCCGGCCCTGGCTCTCAGCATTGGCGCTCGGTGTCCGTGCACGGCCGTGTCCCCACGCTTCAGCACGATTGAGATTTCAAACCAAGGTACAGCCAAAACCCTACATCCGGGGAATAATCAGAGAGAAAATCCAGGGAAAAAATCCTGAGCTCAGGGCACTGGGTCCTGGGTGGAATCGCCCCATGTAGGGATCTTCTAACGGGACACACCTGGGTCACCCCACGGCAATGTGTTTGGCCAGGAGGTGACATCTCATCCGTCCCTAAACAAACAAGAGAAAAGTCCACCCCCCCATCTCTTTCAGCAGAGGGGGAGCGGGGTGTGCAGAGCAGCCGAGCTCAGCCCCAGAGCAGCAGCTTTTTCTTTGCGAGCTGTGTAGTGTTTTGAAATGTTCCTTACATCTCCAGACGTAAATATTCTGACTTGCAGCTGGAAAACTTCCTTCCAAGTTGTTTTGTTCGTCAAGTTCAAGTACAAATCTTCAGTTACAAACCTCCTTTCCTTGACTCTTAATAGTTTCTGGCCAACAAATGAAAAAGAGGAAAAGGGAGTGAATTACATGACCTGTCTCTTTTTGTTTATTAAGAACTTCTTTCCAGCGTCTGATTCTTACGGAAATATGGTTTCAATTTTCCCTTTGAATTGTGGATCAAGAAATGTTGCCAATACATATTTTTCTCTGTCAAAACTCCATTTAATCTGGAGCCTGTAGATGTCTGGAGAGCCGGGTCTCCTCGCGGGGTTATTGCCGTGTGCGCCTCTTGTCACGTTGGTTTTCAATTGGAATCACGTTTGTTCCAGAAGGAGACGCCGGTGTTGGCTCGTTAGCGGAGCGACCGAGGGGACCTTCAGCGAGGACCTGTCGATGGCTCCTGGATGTGACACGGGGCTGGAGGACCCGCGACTCCAGCCGCTGTTCCCCGGGTAGTGGGTGTGATGGGCTCCCTGCGCGCCCTCGGGTTCGGCTCCATGCGACGGGCAACACGGCCACCTCCAACGGGGCCATTGGGCCACATGGCCATCACCAGTCCCGATGGGAACCGGATGGTTCTTGGCTGCTTTCTGGTCATGCATGACACGCACAAATTCCTCTGTAGAGGTGTGAAAGGCCTCACAGAGACAAATCTCTAGTTGAGGATATGGTCATCTTGAGTTTATCCAGACTGGGAATTTTTAAAAGAAGTTTGATGGAAAAGCCTATTTTTAAAAGGTGGCCAGTATTCCTTCACTGCTGGGATCCCACTGCCCCGCCGGGTGCTTCAGAGCAAACCAGGTCCATCAGACGATGTCACCCACCGCACCGAGGGTGAGCATCCCACGGCAGCTGCTCCCCACCGAGAGGAGGGGTCCCTATGGATGGTGACACCACCACCAGCCAAACACACTAACTGCAACAGTGGCCACAGCTGCGATGATTCATTCCCTCTGTTGGTCTGACTCCTCTTGCAGGATTACAGGTTCCCAAGATGCTGCTCTGGCCGAGAACTTCTCCTCTTGCACAGCCCTTTGCTGTTAGTTGTGGCTACTACAGACTTTCAAAGGATTGACCTTTCCCATCCAAACGGGAAGAAAAGGGAAGAAATTACTCACAGCCTCTCCCCAGCCCCTGAAAAGAGCTTTTTCTGATGGAACTGGAATGCTGGAAGTAATCCAGAGGAATTCAGAAAATGAACCTGTCAGAAAAATATTTTAATAACCCCGTTCCTCGGGCGCGGTATCGCCAACTCGCGCTCTCCCCGTGCCGTCTGAAGGGACCCCGAGATCCGTCAGAGAACAAAGCCGGCGGAGGGGCTGGACCGCGCGGTGCTGCGAGGTTTCCCGGGAGTAGCTGTGCCTCCATCTCTTCCCTCCAGCACTTGGGGTTCCAACGCGGTGAATCGTGCTGCTGAGCTGTGTGGGGGGCTCTGACCACAGACCTGCACGAGGGACGGTGCAGAGGCTGCGCCGGGCGCTGGAGCATCCTCCCGGAGCGTGGGGAGGGTGTGGGGACACGGGTGGGCTGGAGACGCTTTACAGACAGGGCGAGAACGTGACTGATAGGTGAGCAGAGCGCATTGAACTGCTGCCTTCGTGCTGCTTACCAGCAAATCCTCTCCCACCTCAGCCTGTTTCCCACGTGCTGCCCGTGCAGAGGCGGTTCCCTCTGTGAAGCCGTCTTTCTCCGTGTCCACGCTGCTTTCAAGTACCTGACACTCCCATTTGAGAGAGAGATCAGCAAGGCTGCCCTTGATGCAATGTGTAACCTGGCAGCAGTTTGCAAACTGTGGCTTCTGGAGCAGACCTTGCCTTGCGCAGAGGTTCAGAGATCCCAGAGAAACCCGGGAAGCTGAACCGGCCGACGGCGGGCAGCAAATGAGCCGTGCCATGCCGTGCCGGAGCAAGCAAAGACTTGGGTCACACGGAGAAGTGAAACATCAGAAGAGAAAAAAGGCAAAGGAGCTCTGCAGGGCTGCACAGAGCCGGACTTGTTGCCTTTAGTCCTGGATACCCAGTGGCTCAGAGTTAGATGTCTCCTATCTGCACACGCCATTGAGTGTCTCGGTCCTCCACGGGGCCGTGTCTCATCAGGAGATCGGTGCCGTAAGAAGCGAGGTATCTCTGTTGGTTTGGAAATTCATTTCCTGGTGTCGAGGCTGTGAACAGATAAACTGGGAGGTGTCTCCTGGCAGAGTCTGCGGTGGAGCCTGGAAGGGTCGGAACTGTTGGAGGGGGGGTGCCCATCCCACCCTTCTGCAGGAGGGGTCCCGGGGCCGCAGGAGATGCTCAGCTGGAGCTGGCGTTGGCAGGGATGCTGCCAGCTCCCGGCGTTTCCTCACCCGCGCCTGGACAGCCCTGCGCCATAAATTAAAGGGGAGCATCTTGAAGGAGGCTTTAATCAAAAGTTAGGAGTCGCAGCCGGCATGTCAGAGTTCCTTATTAGATTGCCATTATAATGCTCTGTAATTGGAAAGACGTTAATATTGACAGTGTTGTGAAGAATGTCCTGCTGCTCCTTGCATGCGTGGATTTGATAGAGTTGAATAATGGAGCAGATATGATGGATTAGAAAAATTCCCCAGCTAAGGTCCCTAATTATAGAGTCTTACCTGCCCAATTAAGGTGGAGCACTTGAGAAAAAACTAGACACTGACTCTCTCCAGGCACCCAAGTGTTCTGGGAAGTACCAGCAGCCACAGCAGCCCTGGGCTGGAGCATCACTGGAATCTCACCCTGCTGGAAATGGTGTCTCCCTGGTGTCCCTGCAGAATGAAGCTAAAATCTGCTCAGAAGCGGAAGGAGCACCAGCAAGTCCTGCTCCTTGACACAGTCCAGAGCTGCGTAGCTGTTCTACCCGCCTGGATGCGGATTCAAGAAGCAGGAGTCATTTAAAACTTAAATTTTAAATTTTAAATTTTAAATCATGGCAGTTTTCCTTTAACCATCTTTAAAAGCACCTGGCAATGCCGGTCCCGGAGGAGCCGGGGGGTGACTCTGGCAGCACCCACTCGGTGGCACCCGCCAAGCAGACGGGCAGGTCCGGCCGTGCAGACCCGCTCACCCCGCTCCCAGGGAGCAGCCGCCTTGTGACTGTAAAGAAAATGAGCATCCGAGCCTCCCTCTAATCCCTTCCCGCAGGGGTGGGACAATTCTCCCATAAATTAGGAGATAAGCATTCTGCGCGGGCTCTGGAGTTTGTAACTGGTTCCCCGAGGTTCCGGAGATGCTCCTGCAAGGGCTGGAGACGTGCCTGTGCTTTCCCCTGCCTCCCTTTCATCTGCTCCCGTGATGGATCGTAGGAAAAAACTGCCCGAGCCCGGCTGTTTTGGCTTAGATCAGCTTTTCTTCTCATTATAATTTAAGTCTTTAAGGGTCTTCAGCAGGAGCCCGTAGCAGTCCGATCAGTCATTCCCGTTGACGCCGGGTGTTTCATGGCTGCTCGGGCCGTGATTCACGCGGCGGTGCCGGGACGCGCCTCCTTTGTGCCGCGGCTGAACAATGCCTTTGTGCGGCGGCTCCGCGCCGGGCGGCGGAGGGTTAACCAGAAAAATCTTGTAATAGCTGAAAACTATGGATTGAGCAAAATCTCCCTGTCAGCTCTCTGTGATTTTGCTGAGAGCACTTGGACATGCTGGCATTGGATTTACAAATTGAAAATCATTAATAATTCTAACCAGGCTGTGATAAATCTGAGATCAGTCTCGATGAACCTGGACACCATTTCATAAATCAAAAAGATTACTTAGGAATTTTTTAAAATCTGACGTCAAAATGTCATGGTTACTAATGGTTTTTGTAGATCTCTTACAGTGATATATCATTTATCTACGCTACATCTAAAATGTGACACCGGGGCAGAAATGTGATGTCTTTAATATCATGAATACATTTTATCCCATAATAAAGGTATTAACAACTTCTTGCTGTGACTTGTACTTGAAGTTCTGAGCCTGATGTAGTGCTATTGTTAGCACATTAACTGTTTTCCTCCCAAACGCGTGCAGGCAAACTGTTGCTTGCTCCGTATGGCGATGGGCTGGCGCCAGCCGAGGCAGAAGAGGGGATCCCCCGGCCCCCCCCTCGCTGCTGCCCGGGGCTCCGCTGCCTCCTGCCGCAGGGACACAGCCGCCGGCCCCGGTGCTGCTCCGCGGGGATGGGCAATGGGACCAGAGGGGCTGGGGATGCCCCATCCCTGGAGGGGTCCCAGGCCAGGCTGGATGAGGCTTTGGGCAACCTGGGCTGGTGGGAGGGGTCCCTGCCCATGGCAGGGGGTGGCACTGGGTGGGCTTTA
The DNA here is from genome assembly GCA_013400615.1 of Syrrhaptes paradoxus. Lineage (NCBI taxonomy): Eukaryota > Metazoa > Chordata > Aves > Pterocliformes > Pteroclidae > Syrrhaptes > Syrrhaptes paradoxus. Next base: position 6,151 of record VZTO01005172.1, read on the forward strand.
AGGTCCCTTCCCACCCAAACCCTTCCCTGATTCTGTGACCTCCTGCTCACACGCGTGTGTTCCCATTCCCTGTACTGACCCTCCCATGCTGGCCGGGGTGCTATAGCACACAGGCTTTTGGTATTATAAACGATTTTTGGAGACTTTGCGATAAACTGTTACACTGCTTTGGTGCATCCTTTTTAAAAATGAACGGTTCAACCACTAAAACCTAAAGGGTCATTCCCAGCCTCTTCCCAGCGAGTCACACAGCCCCCAGCGCAGCTAAAGAGCCATCAGAGCCGAACAGGGAGCGGAGGAATTTAAAGCTTTATGGGGAGAGATTACATTCAGAGGTGAACAAATGGGGTACCAAGCCTATGCAAAGCAAGTGACAAAATGTAAAAATCCTCCTCGCTTTTTGAAGGAAAATATATCTTTCTTTCTGCGCGGTTCCCATGAAAAATAGGCTTTTTTATTTCCTTTTTTTCATGCTAGGAAATTAATATTTGCCTTTAAAAAAGATTTGGTGGAGGTTTGCGTGAAGGTCATTAGCAATCTCGCTGGGGAATAAAGAAGGGAGTGATTGAAACCTGCACGGGTTTGTTACTCATTTGTGGCTTTGCTTTACACGTAACGTTTTTATTAAGAAAATAATACTTTGGGGCTGGTAATTGTGTTGCCAGCTGGGCCGGGGAGGGGAGAGGAAGAAAGCAGAGCACTGAAACCTACTATTTATGTCCCTGCTAGGTACCATTCCAGGCAGGTATATATATGGTAAATCTCCTTGAGCTGTCCCCAAAGTCACCCTGAAGTGCCGCAACTCTTCCCGCTGTTGAGCGCTTTCCCGCGGGGCTGCGGCAGCGCCGAGGCCATCGGCACCAAGGCCACCGGTGGTGGCACGGCCGGTCCCCATCCTGCCCACCGCAGGGTCAGCCCAGCCCCAGCCCGTGCGGCCGGAGGGGTCGGTGCTGGAGCAAAGCGGGGGGACGGCGTCACAAACCCGCACCCCTGGAAGGGGACCAACAGCCCCAGTCCTCCTGGGGACGTTGGGGTGAGGTGACCTGGGTCTGTTCGATTTAACCCCAAAACAGCCACCATTAGGGTTCAAGCTGTAAAACCCCGGCATCGCTTGCAAGTCTTCTCGAAAATTAGCATAGCACCGAGTAGACACAATCTGAAGTTGGCTTGTAAAATCTTTTGGAAGGATCATTAAGGATATTTCATTATCTCCATATTGCCAAGGTCAGGCTGTCCATATTTCCTCTTTAGTGCTGCGATGGGAATATGCTGCGACTGTGGTATAATAGACCAGAAAATGTCCACACTGGGAATGATGGTAAATCAATAAAAACTCATCAATATAACTCCCCCTTTCCCAAGGTACTGCAAACAGCCTCAAGTTTGTAATTTACTTACGTATCTTCACCTTTTTCCCAACATTTTTTACACCAACTTCTGAACTTTTTGTCTGTGTAAAATCTTTATGAGAGACAATATTATATATAGGATAAAACGCTTTATTGAAAAGATCATTGATTTTTTTCAGCCAGGCTGCTCCCCAGCAGGGAGATCTAAACCTGCGGCGGGCAGGTGGGAGGCGAGCAGACGGGGGTACGGCGGGAGAACACCTCCTGCCCGCCCCGGGAGAACAAAGGTTTGCAAAGCCTCAAAGATCAGAGCAACACTTTGGCTCTTTTGGAGCCTCAGAAAAACCTCAACCAAATGGAAGCTGAGGGGTAGTTGCCCCTTTCTCCACAGCACCCTGCTCCTACCCTTCTTCCTTTATTCTTCTATTTATCTGTCTTACTGTTCATCTGCTTTCCTCTCTTTTTTCTACTCTCCACTTACTTTGGGGAAAAACCACCCTAAAGCATAAAGACATGATGTCTGTCTCAGGCTGACAAAGGGACATCCTCATCGTGCCGCTGGGCAATGGCTCGGGGTCCCTTCCCGACACCCACAGAGTCCCGGTCCCTGCAGACACAGGCTGGGGCTCACGGGGTGCCGGTGTCTCGCCTGGGACCAGGGAGGGCTGTGACAGCATGCACGATCCATCCTGAATCCTTTAATACGAGCCAAGCAGTGAAATAAAACCAAACCCATTTTATTAAAAGCCCAAAGACACAATTAGATCTCGCAGATTATGCAAATGACGGGGAGCCCTCTGACTGTTGGCAATTTGCCGCAGAGACCTCTGTGCCGCGGTGCAGGGGAGCCCTGGCTGAGCACCAGTGACAGACCCTTACCCCCTTGCACGGCTCCGGAGCCTGGAGCCCTGATAAATATTCCACAAAACACGAACAGCCTATTTTCTCTTGCTCCTCTGACCTTTTCCCCAAGACGTTAGGATGTGTTTTTTTGCCAGCTACTGTACGCTTATCCCCAGGGGTCAGGGACCTGCAGGGCTCTATTAACTGTCAGTGGGGTTTTTTTCCTGATGTCTGAGTTTACCCATAGCTAAGCTAATGTACTGAGGAGAGTCTTGGCAGGGGCAATAGACATCGTGTCACTGAGGGCACAGAGGCCAAGGAGTGGATGGAAAAACCTGGTGGGGAAACTTAATCAGCAAGTAAGGAGCCGAAGCCAGGCTGCATTTGATCAGAGGGACCCCACAAACACCCAGGGAGAACAGAAGCGGCTCTTTTCCCTTTCGTCCCTCTGCTTTTTGGCCCCAGCACCCAGAGCTGGTGGGCAGGGGGGTGCTGCTCCCGATGCTCAGCTGGGACCGGAGAGCTGCAGCCCCAGAGCAGCATCCTCGCACGGAGCACTTTGGGGTTGCTGGCAGGGCTCAGGCACTCGTCTGGGGGATAAGTGCCTTCTCTCATTCTGTCCTCTATTTTCTCATTTTTGACTTTTATGGTTTTTCATTTACAAGTCTAATCAGAGCGAGGCAGCAGGATGGAATAGTGCAATCATTCACCACAGATTAACAATGGAGTCAATAGCCTACAAGTGTCTGCAGCATCCCCCTGCGCCGGCTCCTGCAGCACCCAGCCGGGAGAGACTCGAGGGGGCTGCAGCAGGAGGGACCAGCAAACACAGAGCCCAGGCTTGGAGACCTCGGCTAAACACACCTGCCTTCCCAACGGACCAGCATCTCCTCCAGGAGCTCCCTGCGCAGGAAGATTTCCATCCAGAGAGCAGAGGCCAGGGGAACGTCTCATTTCATCTGATTTGCAGCAACACAAAAGCCGTCCGGCTGCTCCTGACACCAGCTTCCAAAGCCCGAACAGGGTGAAGCCGGGCTCTTCAGGGCAGTGCAAAGTTAAAAATAGCTGACATTTTGGGAGTGACCGCGAGGTAAAATCCAAGCTTCCACTAGGTTTGTTGTCCGTTGGAAAGTATTTTGAATACAGAACTGTGCAAAACACAATTCTGCTGAAGCCCACAGCTAGAAAAGAGATGTCACGTTTTTATAACCGCTGCATACCTAATAAAACATAATGGATTTACTATCAGCTGAAGAATAGATTGGTAAACACTGTAAATTAAATCCTATGATGAAGTTTAATAAACTTCAAGGCAGCGCCTACCGAGGTGGGAAGGCCAGTGGTTAGGGGAAATTCTGAGCCTGCCCCTTCCTCTGCCAGGTTATTGTGGACCACTGTCACCCCAAAGGCACAGCACTGGTACCCAGACACCTACAGGCACCAGCTCCATGATGGGACTCGCCGCCCCCAGCCCATAATTCACCAGCTTTAACCCTCCTGTGAAGTGACATCTATATAAATATTGTTAATAGCACTAACATAATGTTAAGTCAGGTTTTACTGGACTCCCTCATACACCCTTTGGATTTATTAGCTATAGGATTTGAAGTAAATTTTTATTAGCCCAAGTTAAACCCAGCTACCATGGGCTGGGCATTTGGGCTTGGTTTCCCCCAACTTTCCTCCTCCATTGGAGCCTGGGCCCCTTTTCTCAGCCCAGTGCTTCCTCCCTCAGACCGGAATGTCCTCGGATAAATCTTACGGAATGAAATATTTATTAATTTCCCTCACCAATGTTGATCTCATAAATTACTAGGACTTTTTCATGAAATGGTTATTAACATCCATGGCTGTATGTTAATGGCTTATTGACCAAATATGGGATAATTAGACCCTAGGAGCACTGGCCACTGTGATCTATGAGAAGCAAATTTGGCCCTTATTACACCAATGACCTATTTAATATCTACTGATGAATTTAAGGGAGAATCACAGGCAGAATTTGTTTCAAGGAGCTGCCCTCCAATTAACGAGCAGAAAGATTCCTGGATAAAAATCTATTGATCCAGAAAAAAATATTAACAAAGATCATTTTTTGTAACTGATGATTAATTGGCTAAATACGTGTTCGACTGGGACAGAGCAGGACAGCCCTGGTAACCAGGTATTTCCTGGGACTAACGAAACAACGAGGCTGCTTGACCCGAGTGCTCTGCCTTCCCTCCCAGCCTTGAAGGATTTAGGTCCCAATTTATACTATGAAGATTTATACTAATATTTTTAAAGAATTTAGAGATTTGTCTGTGCTGCAGTTTTGGGAACAGCTGTCCAGATGTGCTGCAGACAGGCTCCTGTTCCTGAGCACGCTGCGTGTTTGAGAGGGGAGGCAGAGCTCTGCGTCTGCTCAGGGACACCCCTTCCTCTGCCATCGCAACGTACTGAAAATCAAATTAAAGGTAAAATAAAAGGAACCAAAGCAAAGCCGGAAAGGAAGGAACACTCGTTTGAGGTACTTGAGCTATAGCCTCATTGCAGGCAGGATGCACAAGTCCAAACATGGTTTAAAAATGAAGCTGGGGATGTTTCTGTGGATACAAAGAAATCCCTGAGCTGATCCAGCAAACCAGCTTGTGCTCTGGCCCTGGGAGGCTTCTCCAGAACCGTGTGTACCTGGGATGGTTTGAGGCACGTCTCCAGCAGCAGAGCTGATGGTGCTGTGCCTCGCCGGGCGCTCCGGCCGGGCTCCCCTGCACAGCCCATCGCTCAGCCCAGCTCCAGCAGCTCCCCAGCTCCCCTGCTCCCCATCCTGGAGTGTCACAAACGAGGAGAGATGGGCTTGGCCCCAATCCTGCAACACAGCTGATGAGGGAGAGGAAACAATTTATTGCTCCAAACAAACGCTATGGTTCCAAATACCAGGCAGCCGCCACTCTTCTTACCTGCTCGCGGTATTTCTGGGTCCTATGCAGCTGCTCACCGTGATTTTAGACCGTTTCTCCCCGGCAGGTTCAGCTCCTCTGAAAGCAGGGGTAAGCCCACGAAGGGATTAACTGATTGCTGCAAACAGGAGCGCTGAGTGTTCTCACCGTTCAGACCTCGCAAAGCTCCAGGACACCACAAGAAGGAATTTTAGCCTCTGCTGCATTTAGAAAAAAAAAAAAAGAGAGAGAAAAAAAAAAGTCATCTACAGCAGTTCCTCCATCACAGCTGCACAGAGCAGAGCTTTCCAGGGCCAGGCCAGGCTGGAGCTCCCAGTAATTCCCAACAGCTATTGCACCTCCGCAATGCGAGGACGGATCGCCTGGAGGGAGAGGGGAGACAGGAGAAGGTGGGATAAGAGGAAGTTTCCCCACCTGAGCCAAGGACGAGCTTCACAGGCTAATGCAGGGACAGATGACAGCAACAAAGGAACAACACCGCAAGAGACAAGAAGGAAGAATTAACACAAGAAAAATGAAAGCAGGTTAAAAAATAGAAAGCTACCAGCAGTCCCTTTGCTCACATATGATTCCCTAATTACAGATAAGAACCCAGGGGCTGCTCCCAGACACGCTGCTGTTATCATTTTATACCCTTTCCTGCTCCTTTTGCCCTCTCTCAAGGAATCTACCAACAGCCATCACCAGAGGACAGACAGGGAACGCACCCGGGGCTCCAGGTACCAGCCCAGGGGAGCTGCGGCTGCGGCTCTTCTTCCTCCATCCCCCTCTTCCTCAGCAGCACCAGGAACACAGCCAACCCCCCCTTGGCTGAAGGGCTTTTAACAGCTCCCCCTCCCCGATTGCTTGAGTGTGAGCAGGTGAGGGGTGCGGGAGCCAGGAGGATGCTCTGTGGGGAGGAGGAGGAGGGGAGGTGGGCTCTGAGCCTGGCCCAGGTGCAACCAAAGCAGCAAACGATGGGAGCACAACCTGCGGGGGGGCCCCAAACCGGGGGGAGGATGGTCGATAAGCCAGCGATGGCACAGGGGTGCAGAGCTGCTGCTCCTGTGCCTGAAATACCCGAATACACTTGAAAACCTCGTTAGGTGCATTTGCACCATCAAGTGTCCCAACACCTTGCCTCCTCAGCCTTCTCACTGCTACAGCAAAGCTCCCTTTTAAAGAAGCAGATCTATGTTTTTTCTGGGACAAAGTTGGTCGAGGAAGACTCCACCATGCCCCAAGCCCTGGCACTTTGTTGCCAGCCCTGTGCCAGTGGGGCTGTGCCACCCCTTCCCCACGTCCCTTCTCCAGGGAGGGGACACCTTCCTCACCTAGCACTAAATCATGCTAACAGGGGGCTGGGAGCCTTCCGATGATGAGGACAGGCAAGATCAAAAATGTTGAAACCATTACTCAGAAACCATTACACCTCAGGCCGTTCCCACAGCTCCCATCCTCGCCCAACCGAGCATCTGCATCCTGGGCAGGTTCCTGCACCGAGTTTTATCACCAAACAACCAACACCTAGATTTAAAAAATAAATACAAACAAAAGGAAAAAAAATCTTCCTTTCCAGTATCTACTGAGTTCAAAAGGAAAAAGCTGTAGAATTCCCTGTTTTCCCACAAAAACGGTGTCACTTTTGGGACGGATCACCGGGCTGCGCTGGGCTCTGGGCTGCAGAGCATCCCTCTCGCTGCCGGTCCCCCCAGCCCGGCAACGCTGCCTCCCAGCACCACTTCCACCCGAAATCCGCTCTTTCTTCTCGTGACAGGGTGTAAGAAAGAATAGGTGCAGGTTTTAACCTCTATAATAGACCCTAAATCACATATATTTGTTTTTCTCTATGCTGGGAAAATGTCCCCAAGGAAGCATGTTAAATTTGGGCTTTAAAAGCACCAATTTAGCTATTATGAGTTTCCTATGCTTTTTCTATTCGGGGAATGTTTGGCTTGAATACAGTACGTAGAAGAAATAAGATCAGCTCAACTGTTTTAAAGCTGATTGACACCTTGGGTTTTTTCCCTTGTAATCTGAAGCGAAAGAAAAAAAATATAAAGGGAGCCAGACACCCATTTAAAAGAAATTATTTCCTTGCCTACGGTCCCTGATCAGGGCTGCCTGTGCAGGCAGAATGAGATCTCATAAAAAGCCTTTCGTGGGTTCTTTTTCACATCGTTTTCGTTCAGGTTTTGGTGGCAGATGAACTGTATTTCATCAGAGTTTAGAGGAAATTCAAAGTGAAGCTAAGGAAGTTGCTGTAAATGAGAAAAAAAATCCCCAACAAACCCTTTCGTTCTAGCTTAACACAGCAGCCAAACCAGGAAACAGCTGTAGCAGAAATATTGTTTTTAATAATCGGAGAAAGCGGCAGAGACGCGGCTTTTGTTGGAACAGTGACCCCCAATGGTGACAGCGACGTGGGTGCGAGGACGAGCAGCCCCTGGCCAGGCTGAGGACGAGGACGGGGGTCTTGCTGCCAGCCCGGCCGGGATGCGCCATCCAGACCCTTCAGCCCTTGTCACCCACCCGCGGGGTCACGACAGAGGCACCCCCAGTCCCCGGCTCCTCCTGGTAGGGGCTCTGCAGGGACAGCCCCCGCCTGGGGACCCCAGACTCATCCAGAGCCTGGTGACCTGCTGACGGGGGGACACCCGCGCCTGGGGGACACAGAAGTGCCCCGTCGCTCCTCCAGCACGCGGCCCGAGCAGCCACCCACGCGCTATTGTGACGCTGCAGCATCACGACACATCCCGGCTGTGTGGCTCGGGTGGGTGCAAGGGACGAGGACGAGGAGCGGGACCTGTCCTGCCCATGGAAAGGAGAAGGGACAGAACCCTGCAGGGCTGCCCCAAGGAGCCGCCGGCCGGCCGGGGGGTGTTTCTGCCCCTCCGGCTGCGGAACTGGAAGTGTCGGATGCACTGGGTGCAAGAGATTTCTTTTCCTTCTGGTCAGTACTCATAGTCTTGTGGTTGAACGGTTTGTTTATCCTGACAGAATGTCACCCGGCTTGGCTTTGATTTTGCAAATAATCCACCTCCAGCTATGAACGCTCGCGCTCTGAGATAGCCGTAGCTCCCGCACCGCCACGGGGCACGGGGTGATTTCGTGACGGTTAAGGGGAGATGAAAGGATTTCTGCCCTTGTCCTTTTCCCTTGTTTTGAGAAGTAAACAATAAAGTTTAAGCCTTCCTGCAGAAAATTTGTAAAAATGTAAGAAGACAGTAGAGACCAAATAATTATCCATAATCAATACAGTTAAAGTCAATGGACTCTGCGTGTCCTCCTCTAATAGACTTTGTTCTGGGCTGGACCTTGACAGTTTATTTAGAAGTATGAACTCTGCACGGAACGGCTATTTGACCATATAATCTTGTTAAACTCATAAATTCAGTTGCTCTGAAGTCTGTATCATTGAAGCCAGCTGGAACTAAATGTTTTGATACCTAAAAAATGGTTCATCGAAGAAAATTCTGAAATAATGGTACTAATGGGTTGCCAAGAGAACTGTTCACGTGGGCCGAAGTGAAATTACCGTCAGACAAGGGGAAAAAATTTTGACCCACATCTTAAATTCTTGCTTAGTCAAGTTATACAGTCAGACGGGTTGTATAACGGGACATATTTATAAAATAAAGCTGATTAGTGATGTTAGTGTCTTATACAACCTCCGTCCGGCACTAAATCAGATTAATTTATAGGTGATTTTGTTGATGAGCACACACTGATGCTCCCATGGTGTGAATTTCAATAACTTGCTTTCCTCTTTGGAATCCATAATTCTATTATTTGAGACACTTCATTGTTATAGATAACACATTTTAAGTGATATTATTTATGCTGTTTCATCTTGTCACGGAGGCTCTCGCTCAAGTTCATTAATGTATTGTGCTCCTCTCTGTACAAGAGGGTGCAGCGAGAGCAATTGATTTTAAGTCCACATAATGACTGATGATATCACGCGTGTTTACCGCTTTGACACCGCAGACTAGATGCTAATGCTGCGGAGATAAACATGATGTCATTTTATGCAATTAAACACTTAATATACAGCAGGTAACGATTTGGTAAGCTTGGCACATGCGAGCAGCGGCTTTTAATCTTATGAACAGGGGCGGGATGACGCCACAAGTGATGTGCACACACCAGCCTGTATCAATAAAAAAATCTTTTATGGGCTTGGGTCATTCTGCTGTGATGGGACGAAGATTCCTGAAATATGTCCCCAGCAGCTCAGGAATGGCTTTTACAGGATCCAGGAAGACACGTCAGGTCTGGGGCAGTCTGAGCATGAACGCGTGAAGTGTTCCTCGTGTACCTCTGCCTCCCTCTTCCCACGCTGTCGCCGCAAGAGTGGCACCTGCCCTTCCTCTGGAGCTGTGGCCCCGGCTCCTCCACACAGCTCCAGCCTCCCTCCCACCGCAGATGCTCTCGATGGCCAGAAGCCACTCGGCGTTTGCCTCGGCTCCTCGGACGCAGTAGCAGACGGTCTCCTTCCACAACGGTCAATATTTCCCAGCTCTGGCAGATGAGCTGGAGTGGTCACAGATTTCGTGTGGCACATCCTTTCTTTGCAGCCATTGCACACGAGTTTGCCCGGGATGAGCACGGCCGGGCTGTGCACCAAGCCAGCCCCATCCCTTCGGGCAGGTCCCGGGCTCCACCGCTGCCGGGCGGGAGGTGTCGGCAGGCGGCCACGCGACGAGTTGCTCGGGGAACTCAACAGCGAGCTGTTCTCCAGCGCTTGGGGAAGTGCCGCCTCTTCCCCGGGCTGTGTGATTTGGAGGTGGCAGGACAGAGTTTAAAATCCTGGAAAAACGGGAAATTTGGCAGTCAAGGAGCGGGCTGGGGAGGGGAGGGACCCAGGCTCCACCACGCTCGGCACTCCGTGGCTGGGACTGGGACACGACAACATGGAACAGAGCTCGAGGAACACGGAGGAGATTTCCAAAGCCATCCCCAGATGCTGAAATAAAAGACCTGGCTCGGCAAAGGGCACGAAACAGCAGCAGGCTAACCGTGGCTGGCCGGGAAGGGCACAGCCCCTACACGAGCCCTTCCCCACTTTTTATTTCACCGGCTGGAGTCATCCATGGGGGCCGGGATTAACCCCAACAGCTGCCACGGATTGTGTCAGGCTTTGTGCTTCATTTACTCCCCAATAAACCAACATCCGTGTGCCGGGGGATGCTGATCCAGGAGGAACTCGGCAGAAGCTGCTGCAAAGGTCCCTTTGCAAAGTGATGCTCAGCCCGTGCTCCAGGGTGGTTTCTCCTTCAGGTTTCCTTCCCAAACAATGGCACCAAGGCTCGTGTTTGGATTTAATTTCGTTTTCTTCCCAAAGTCTCTGGGACACGTCTGGGTTGGCATTATAGTTTATCAATAACCGGTGCTCAAGGAATAGTCTCTCTTTGGGTGATATTTAATGAGCTTGGAAATGAGAATAAGGCTGTGCTGTTGTCGGAGACAGGAATGAGAATTTTAATGAGGGTTTATGTTTAATAAAAGGTTAATAAATTTTAATTAAATTAAACCAATAAAGTTCAATATTTGCTTAGCATATCAAAGTTCTGTTTGGTGTGGTGGCGTGTGGAACGCTCGCTCACACTCTGCTAACACGAGGGTCTGCTCCTGCTTCCCCCGGCATTGCCGGCCCCCGCGGAGCACGTTAGGGGAACCCCCCAGTCGTGGGAAGGGACTACAGGAGGTGTTTGCATTCTGGTATGTTTGCAGATGGGTCATCACCCCAGTGCCACCCCCTGCCATGGGCAGGGACCCCTCCCACCAGCCCAGGTTGCCCAAGCCCCATCCAGCCTGGCCAGGAACACTGGGCGCAGGGACAGCCCCAGCCCCGCATCCCTGCGGATGCTCTCGGCAGCAGCTGGCAGTGACCTGGTGGCCTTGCACGGGGCCCTCTGGAGAGCTGCTGAGCACTGCCCTGCAATTGTAAGCGAACAGCTGGCACAAAACATTCTTAATTGTTTACAGGGGCCAGGGCCAGATGTGGCACGTGCTCCCTGCGCTGGGTCACAGCTAATCAGCCTGAGAAGGAGGGGGACGGACAGGCTGCTGTAGCTCCTGCCAGAGCCTGGCACAGCCTTCGGAGCGAGCAGCTGGTGCGGCACAGCATGGCACGGCACGGGATGGCACAGCATGGCACAGCATGGCATGGCACGGCATGGCACGGCATGGCATGGCACAGCACGGCATGGCACAGCACAGCACAGCACGGCACGGCATGGCATGGCATGGCACAGCATGGCACGGCATGGCATGGCATGGCACGGCACAGCATGGCACAGCACGGCACGGCATGGTTTTTCACTCCAGAAGCCCCTCTTGGCTCAGCCCCTCCGCCAGCTCCAGAGCAGAGGTCGGGCTTCAGCTCTCGGTGGCAACCACCCTCTTTCCAGAGTGATGGGAGGGCAAACAACTAAGAACTGGAGGCTTCAAGGGCAGTAGATGCATTTCTTCTAAAAGAACTGGAGGAATATTTGGATTATTCCATTTATTAGAGTGCTCAGCAAACGTGTTACACCCATCTGACAAATAAATGTGATGGTTCCAGATTTCATTAGGCAGCCCCAGGCAGCTGTGCTCTGTCCCAGCCACAAATGAGCAGGGTCTCTGTCACCACCCTTAATGGTCATTTTTGCATCAGTAGTAACGAACGTGCAACCGCGGCTGTTCCGTCCCCTAACCCTCGCCCAGCGCCCAGGCCATGGCACAGGGGGTCCCGGGGTCCGGGTGCCGTGATCGGTCCCGTTGGGCTGGAGGAACCACGCACGGGAGCCGGTTTGCGGGATCAGGCGTTTGCAGGGTCCCCAAGCGAGATGGCAGCGAGGGGAAGGAGCTCTGGGCACCCAGTGTCACCTCTGCCGCGGGGCTCGGGGCCGGATCCTCACGGCAGGAGCCTCCCCGTGCCGGAGCACTGCGCTGTCTGCGGGGAAGCCGGGGTGCAGAGGGACAATCATTGCTCTTTTTTTTTTTTTTTTTTTAAAATTTACCAGTGTCAAAACCAATCTGAGCAGCGGATGCATATATTTAAATTAAAAGTAATTAAAAATGTGCTGCCAGGAAGATGCATGATGGATTCGATGTAAGAAAATGAAGTAATAAAATACTTTATGGATTAACTCATATCAGACTGTTTTGCAAATTTATTTTTCATTATGATACATCCATATCAGATAATGTCTGAATTTATTACGCTGCCTTCAGGCAGGCAGTGTCTGAAACCTCCGCAGCCCCATGTGGGTCCCGGTGACTGGTGAGCAAGGTTTCTGTCATCATTTCTTAGTGGTCACTTCACCTCGGTAATAATGAACGAGTCAAGCAGGGCTGTTATTTTCTTTAATCTCTTTCCTCATATTAAAAAAATACAGCCAGCCACATCATTATTGCAGCAGGCCCAGAGGACTATTTCCAGGTCATTACTCCAGATCGTCTGAGCGTCTCAAGGTCCTGAAGGCTTTGGGGTTATATGCAATAAGGCGTTCGTCAACAACATTTCCCCCGAGCCCCAGGTGTTAATGAGAAAGATTTTCCATGTGGCTGTTAACACTGTGCGGTTTAAAAAGTCACCAAGAAAATGGGATTTCCTCCTTCAGCTTTCTGTCTCCCCGTGGATCTTTTTGCGGGCACACGGCGGGAGGGTGTTCGCTCTCCGATTGCCTGGATCCACGCGGTTATTTTCTAGGGGAGGATCCTCACCGCGCGCAGAGGATCTCCACCAGCCAAGTTTGACATTTTCTGCTTTATTCACTTTTATTTCTCCTCGTGTTATTCTGATGGAATATTTTTTTTTCCCTTCATGGACAGAAGAAATGTCAAACTGCAAACCCACTCCAAGGCTAAAGCCACCAAAAATGCCATTTTTTGGCCCAAGACAGAGGTCCGACGTAATAACGAGCATCCAGACACTACACCAGGGCCATCGACTGCAGTCCGGTGCCTCCACGCTCACCTCCCGGGACAGCCGGTAAAGCGACCGCACGGCTGCAGAAAAACCTTGAGACCAAAGGAGCCCGTGCGGGGTTCAGTCCCCAACCCCGGCAGGGACACAGCCCACCGCAGGAGCCGTCCGAGGATTTCAAAACTCAGAGGCTTCAACCTCCTCACCCAACTTTTCAGAAATATTTCTGTCTGCTCAGCATCTTCGGCTGTTTACCAAACCAGAGCCCGCTACGCTTGTGTGTGCTTTTAGAGCTGCTGTGAATTTTAAAATGTGTAAAAACGACAAGATATTAACAAAAACATTGATTTTCCTATTTATTTTTATGCATTTTATGAACTAAAACACTTTAAAGTGTATTAAATTTACTCTCCAATGTTGGATGTGAATCTCAAACAATAAAACAAATTGAATTCTTTATAAAGCAGAAATTTAGAAAAAAACCACAATTAAAAACTCTGCCGGCGCTGCTGGGCAATGGCTGCAAAACACTGGCCCCGCGGCCAGCGGTCCCGGTGCCGGCTGCCCTTCCCTGGGCAGGATTTACTGAAGCTTTCCCCCTCGTAAATTCTCTGCAGGGTCAGGAACAAGCAGATAATGCACCGAGAGCCATACAGATAATTTTGGGGATTTCCTATCTGAAGACAGGCTTGGAGCACAGTTTTGTTGACAGGTTTTATAACCACTCAAGAAACCTGAGCTCCTTCATGCTCCAGAGCAAAGGCTGGAGATTGTCTCACCCCCTCCTCAGAAAGGACATTTTACAAATTCCTGGAAAATCTGCCCCGGCTCAGGGGAAGCACGCGGCTCTGAAGCTCTGGCTTTGCCCAGACTCGAGTGAATTTTGCCATAAAGCGAATTCCGAGCGTGGGGAGAGGCTGGGGTGTGTAGGCATGCTCACATCCCACAGATTTCACAGCCGTTTGGTCATTAATTTTTTAAAATCCTTTGGAACAGCGATATAATCCCGGCAGGAATGCAGCTGAGCGGGGCCCGTGCTCGGAACACGTGCAAGGCTGCAGCACTGCTGAGTGTTCGGGGGAGGCAAAAAAAGCATCTTAATCCCGGCACTCGGAGTTCCTGAGCACATCTCAATTTTCCCCTTAACCCGTTCCTCTAAAGCTCTGCAACACACAAATCTGGTTATTAGCAAAACTCAGCCGCAAGATGAGTGCAGAGGCATAAAAATACCTCGGCTCCCCAGCGGGGATGATATTAGCACGTCACCGCAGCGATGCTGTGCAGCAGAGTTTAATTTGCGATTGTGAAGCACTTGCATTGTGCTGCGGAGCAGTGGGGAAAAGGGATGAGGAAATTCAAATTCTGCTTTCAGTGCCAGGCTTATGTAATCCCGGGTCACCCACTGCCTGCTGGTGGAAAAGAAAATATTTGTCCAGGTAGAGAGCTGCGGAGAATGAGCCTCAGCATCGAGTGAGGCTCTGCTTTTATATGGCTTAAAAAAAAAAATAAAATACAGGTGATGGTACCACGTCGGTGTGACTGTACGGCACTGTGCAGAACGCGGGGACCTGGGGATGAGCAGCAGCCCTGGCTCCAGCCGTGCGGGATTTTAAAGTGCTCTGGACTCGGTAACTGAAGTGCTCACCATGGCGTGCCACTTTTCCGGAGGGAGCGCTGGGCTACCGGCCACTGGGCGAGCGGAGCAGGGACCCCCCGGCGCAGGGTCACGCACACCCTGGCTCTCGCTTCACCGCTGCAGCAGCCGGAGCAGCTCCGGAGCAAGCCCGGCACGTGCCCGCGGAGAAATCCCTCGTGGGCCCTGGTGAGCCCCAGCAGCCCCCTCCCGCCCACCCCTGCTCCTGTAACCCGCGTGCCGTGCCGGCGCAAACCCAATTACCGGCAGAGCCGAGAGGCCGGCTGCACGCACGCACAGCACGGTGCAGAGCCAGGATACAAAATCCATATATAGATCCCGCGCCTCCCTGCCCCTCACCAGGAGCTATTTTGGGGAGCAGGGGGGGTGCGGGGAGCCTGGCGGGCGCGGGGGGCGGCGGCGGGGGCCCGGGTGGGCTCGTTAAGCTCCTGGCCTTTTCAGGGAAGATTTAGAAGGACTCTGCAATCTGCAAATTCTAAAGAGCTGACGGAGATGGTTATTAAGGGCTGGTGGGTGATGGCTGCTCGCGGTGTTATTAAAGTGCTAAAAGATGATGTCTGCGATAGCGGTGTGCTTCCAGTGCCCTTCACGACCACTTCCACGGGGACAGGGACAAGGAGAACGGCAGAGGATCGATAAAAGGATATTACCACCGGGCCAATCCCAATAATAAGAGAGGTGATATATACACACCATTTAAATTGTCCAACACATTTAATGTTCATTAACACTAATTTTCACAGTGCTGGTGTTTAACATATTATTGCAATGAAATTAATAAAAAATACCCCACAGGAAATATAATTTAACTGTTTATATACTCACCTTTTGATTGCCAATTTCCTGCCGAGCTCTGCTCCTGCCTCAGCGTCTGCAGGAAACAGCAGCCGGGGGAGGTGGTGGCGGGGCCAGGGGGGTCCCTGGAGCCCCACACCCGGCAGCCCCGGCACGGCACAGACCCCCGGCACAGCACAGACCCCCGGCACGGCACAGACCCTCGGCACGGCACAGACCCCCAGCATGGCACAGACCCCTGGACCCGACAGAGCCGGAGCCGCTGGCACGTGGGTCCCGAGCGAGGAGACGATGGGGCGAGGCTGCGGCTGCGGCTCCCTTTTGTCATTTTTCTTCCTTTTATACTTCCCCCTTCTCTACAATCCTCTTTCAGAATTTTTTTCTCCATCTCCTTGTGAACTTCCTCAGGATCAGACGGATGAATGTTCATCACCCTCGTGAAAAAAATCCCAACTCGGATTTTTTTTTGCTGTATGGGCATTTTTCGCTTAACGGGGAAAAAAATAAACACGCAATAGTTGTGTTACTGTGCAGTAATTACTGGGGAATTACGTATTTATTTATCTTTCATGAAGCACATGGAAATTGTATTTGGCCACAGTGTGTAAATCGTGGTATAATTACTGTAAAATTTATAGTTTTTATACTTCCAACAAGTTAGCTTTTAAATCACACAACCCCCATGTAAATACTTTAAAATTATTCAGTAATTACTTATTTACATTGTAATTAAAATAAGTAATTAGCATACATTTACAGAGGATTTACATACTTATTTGTGAAAATAGTTCCTTGGCAGACGCAAAAGAAATCTTCAGCTGATCATTAAAAAAAACAGAAAATAAGTGTGTGTTGGGAAGGGTGCGTGGTGGCGGGCTGACCGTCCTCGTCACGGGTGTCCGGAGCAGCCAGCGCCGACCTGCCACCGAGCTGGCAGCGAGGTGTCACCCAACCCGTCCCAAGGTGTCACCCATCCCGTCCCAAGGTGTCACCCAGCCTGCCCGAGGTGTCACCCAGCCCACCCCAAGGTGGCACCCAGCCCACCCCAAGGTGTCACCCAGCCCATACCAAGGTGGCACCCAGCCTGTCCCAGCTCCAGCTGGGCTGCTGGGCACCGCACATCCCCGTGGCCATGGGCCCTGGGCGATGGGCAGAGCCTCCCCTGCCCCGTGCCCACACCTGGGCGCTGGCTGGAAATATGAGGAACGAGCGTGTCGCAGGCGATGCCAGCAAAGGTTGCTTGGCCCATGCACTGCCGGAGGCTGGCGGAGTCTCCTGCTCCTGGAGCAGCAGCTGTGTTCTTAGAAAGCGTGCTGGCGTGGAGAACAGACTGTGAGCCAAAACTGTCCCTTTAAAACCCCACGCGGGGACAGAGGGGGCTTGGCGTGCAGGGTTAGCAAAACATCCGCCGGCGGTCTTGGGGGCTGTGTGGTTA
The DNA here is from genome assembly GCA_013400615.1 of Syrrhaptes paradoxus. Lineage (NCBI taxonomy): Eukaryota > Metazoa > Chordata > Aves > Pterocliformes > Pteroclidae > Syrrhaptes > Syrrhaptes paradoxus. The sequence continues at coordinate 23,063 of VZTO01005172.1, forward strand.
CTGTGTCCGTACTCCAGCTAAACAAGACAAATCTGGCTGATGATCGTGTCTAACGAGGAAGAATGATTGAAGGTCCGTGCCCTCGTCTGCGAGGATAACGCAAATGATGATTGGTTTGAGGCAGGANCCCAAAGAAGACCTCGGCATCCCAAAGAACCAGCAGGTAGTGCGGAGAACACCAGCCCCCTACTGCTGCCCCCTGTCCCCAACTGTCAACCCCTGCCCGGCTCTGCCACCCCCTGCCTGGTACTGCCACCCCCTGCCCGGTGCTGCCACCCCCTGCCCAGTGCTGCCACCCCCTGCCTGGCACTGCCACCCCCTGCCCGGCGCTGCCACAAGCGTGTGCCCAGGGGAAGGTGGGGGGAAGCCTGCCGCTCGCCCCAGCTGCTCCCCTGAGCCGGACACCAGCCCAAACACGTATTTCTTGCAGCACAGGGTTAGGGAAGGGCTTTTCTTCCATATTGGCATCCAGTGTGGGCTTTCTGCTGGAAAAAGGTGCCAGTCCCCAAGGAAGGTTGGTGCTCTGTTTTCCCAGACTTGCCATTGTTTCGGCACGTTTGTACCATTTCTGTCTTTACCAAAAAAGCAGATTTCTGTATCTGAGCGCTGGGGGGGGTAGAGCTGGGAACCTCGCAGGCTTCCAGCGCTTTGTGTGCAGGGGAGATATTCTCCAGGAAATGAAGGGTTCCAGTGGGCAGACTAATGCCCGTTAACGAGCAGGACCTGGTGGCTGGAATTGCATTAGCCAGGTCCAGCCGGTCCAGAAACCCCTTCCTGGCGAGACAACGCAAGGTGCGCACAAAGGGAGCACCCGCGGCACAGCCTCGGCGGTGGAATTGCTCTCCCTCCCCAGAGCCTTTCCCTGGGCCGTTATCACATGTGCTGTGTTATTGGATTTCTCCAAAGTCTCCCTTTATCCTTATTAATGCTGTGAATGTTGTAGCAAGGAGTGATACCATCTAACATTGGATAAAATCTCAATTTGTCCTTCTTCTTGGTGTAAATGTAACGGGGCTTAACTGTACAAACAAATAAGCCTAAATAGAAACATTTGTGATGATAAATGGGCAAGGAGAGCACTCTCCGCAAGGTGAGAGATGACAGTGCCTGTGCGCAGAATGGAGAATCTCGCTGCTTCAGGGTCAGCCTCAGGCAGCCTCAAGGTCAGCTCTGCCGCCTCTCCCTCCTCCTCCTCCTCCCCGTGCCGGTGCAGGCGTCCCGGCACCTCTCCCACCCTGGCGAGGCTGCGGGGTCCCGGTGAGTGTGGCGGGGTGATGGGCTGTGCCAGGCTGGGGGCTCGGTTCAGCTCCGCGGCTCCTTCGGCCGGTGGTGGAGAGACCGAGCCCGTCACCAGCGAGGGGACCGAGCCTCGCCGGGAGGGGACAGAGCAAATCTGCTGAGCAGCACTCGAGCATATTGCTAACGGGTTATCGAAGAGTTTGCATTACCGGACTGGCATGCGGTGTAACACATTTCCTTTTTTTAACTTCTTCGTGTCCATGTTGAGCACATAGCACAGGGCTCGGCATCGTGTGCGGCGTGGGAGCTCCCCGGGTGAACCGTCCTGCACCCCGCCTGCCCCCTGCAACGGGTGCAAAGAAAACAGAATAAAACCAGATCACATCCCCAGACTGATGCAATGTCCGAGCTGACCCTGCGCGTGCGAACGGCAGAGGGGCAACGGTGCCGCGGGGAGGCCTGGGGGGGGGCAGAGGCAGGAGCATGCAGGNGGTTATCGAAGAGTTTGCATTACAGGATTGGCATGCGGTGTAACACATTTCCTTTTTTTAACTTCTTCGTGTCCATGTTGAGCCAATAGCACAGGGCTCGGCATCATGTGCGGCGTGGGAGCTCCCCAGATGAACCATCCTGCACCCCGCCTGCCCCCCGCAATGGGTGCAAAGAGAACAGAATAAAACCAGATCACATCCCCAGACTGATGCAACGTCCGTGCTGACCCTGCGCGTGCGAACGGCAGAGGGGCAACGGTGCCGCGGGGAGGCCGGGGGGGGGGCAGAGGCAGGAGCATGCAGGACCCTCCAGCCCCCCACCCTGCTGGCGTGGGGCTGAGGGGGTCCCGGGCGGTGCCTGGCAGGGGGGCTGGCAGCACCCCTGGGGTGGGGATTGCCGGTGCAGCGTGCACGGTGCCGGTGCTGACCCCGCGCTCCCGTCACGGCGCAGGAGCGGCGGGTAATGAGCCCCCGCGCGGATATTGATATGACAGAACAAAAGGGCAAGGTGCGGCGGGGACAGCAATCCGCAGGGCTCAGTCCATTTGTTTCACACCAAATCCATCACGGTAATGGGTCACCTTTCCGTGGCAGCTCATGATTACCTGCTTACCGGGGAGCGCGGCAGGTGGGCGGCCGGCGGGGCGAGCGGGGACTAGGTGCCGGCAGCCCCTCATGCCGCCCGGGGATTGATGGCGGGTCAGCGCCGGCGTTCCCCTGACAGATCGAGTGGATTGGAGTTTATTTGGGTCACAGCAGCCGGCGGTGTTTGCTGTGACAAAGGACCGATGGGGACAGCTCTGGGGAGCTGCCTGGGGACCAGCACCCAGCCCGGGGGAGCTGCTGGGGAGACTGGGGGGGGGTCTTCTCCCATGGGACACCCTCCCAGAATCACTTCAGCCCTGCTGTGCATCATCCCAGGGCTGCAGCCCTCTGGCTGCCTTGGGCAGGGTGAACATCAGCCCACCGGGAGCAAGGGCAGCAGCTCCAGGACCCTCCTGCCCGCCGCTGCAGCAGGCAGGACCGGACCCCCCCGGGACATCAGTCCAGTGTCGCTGGCGGTTGTGTCGAGCGCTGGGCTGAGAGGAAAAATGTTCCTTTCTGCAGCATCCTGCTCATGCACAGTCCTACTTAATATTCATGCACCAAAATGAGACGATCGTTTAATGAGATCAGCCAAGAGCTTCGTCTGAACTCCTCCAGCCAAGGACTCCTCCAGATCGCTTTGCATGGATGTGCCTCGCACGCTGCCAGCCTCTGCGGGGCCCGGGGTGTGCGGCACAGCGAGGCGTTCCCGTGCGGAGCGGAGGGAGCGGGAATTATTGCCGATTGAAACCATCCCTCCCCACGCTGCAGCAGGGACGTGCGCGGGTTCGGGGAGATCCCGACGAGCACAGGGGTTGGGTCTGTTGTTGTGCGGGCTGCCCGCCTCCCGCTCAGGGTTAATGTTATCGGGGACGGCTCGGACAAAAGCTAAACAATGCTAATTATTTCCGTGCATAGGAAAGCCCAGCCTGGGAAGACAGAGCTAGATCTCACGACATCTCAAGGCACGGGAGCCATCTGTGATAAGGACGGTTGCCTTTCAAAGATAAGGGAACAAAATTGAAACATATTAAACATAAATGGCTTCGGGCAATGAATCATTCTGCGGCGTCCTCGCTGTTGGGTTGTGGCCATCACAAAGGAAATGCTCATAATGATAGTAACGATAATTAATACTGCGGGTCCTCTGCTGCTGGCTGGAGAGCCCTCAGCCCGGTCCCAGACACGAGGCTGGGAGCAGCAAACATACATTTATGGCAATTTTATTTGAACTCAGGAGAATGCGTCCCACACCGCTATGATTTGATGGCTTATTAAACCCTGCGGGGTACCTTCTCCGGGTGGGAGTGCCAGGAGCAGTCGGAGGGAGCGAGCGAGCCATCAGCAGGGACCAGCATCATTTCCCTCCTAATTAAAAGTCAAAATGTCATCTAGGTTTTTGTATTGTAATTGCAATGGTCATTGCAAAGACACCATGAAATCCGGCTGCATTAGCACTTCTTTGGGGGGAGGCCTGCTGGATGAAGATGTATCGAAGGCGGCTCTCTGGCATTCCTCTCGCACCAGTCCAGCCTCTAGTGCAGTAAACGAGCCCCCTGCCAAGAGCCCACCTCACCTCCGGGACCCCCTCCCCCCCACTGTGTCAGGGGACTCGAACGAAAAAAAAAATCCCACATTCCAACCCTAAATGATACCAGTAAGTTTGTGCAAGCTTATGTAAATCACACAAAAAGTGACAAGTTTTCCTATTAAAAGATAATTGTAATCAGGGTGCTGGACGTGCGGTGCACTGATGATTGGAGATAGACGGGCAGCGTGAAAAGATGGATCGTTTTAATTTGCACCAATTAAATTGAAGTTCATGGGATCATCTTCTTCAATCTTCATGAATACTTTATTTTCTGGCTGCTATGGAGCTATTAAAAAGAATGATTGAGCCAAGAGCTAGGCATAGTATATTTTATGAAATATCACCTTTAAAGAATTTGAGTGCGCCATTTTCATAATGAGTTTTCTAGTACCTAATACCCTTCTATATTACTACATTTTTAAAGTGGATTGATCTGGAAAGTGCAGAAAGTGCAGGTAATGATACATTTTGCTAGGATAAGGTGGCTGATAATGTATCATGTTAGTGCTCTGAGAATAATAGATTGCCTTGTGTTTGAGATGTGGCATTCTTATTTTGGTGCTTGCCTTGTGCAGACAAGGGGAATCCTCTGCGTCTCTGGAAAAAAAATGTCTAATTGTTTGTGCAATTTCCTTCTTGTTTCTTCTTTGCCTTTTCTGTACAGTTTGTGACCTCAGAAAAAGATTTCTGAGGTTTGAGGGAGGCTGTTCCCAGGTATGCGTTTGTCTTGATGGATGTTGTTAGAACAGAACAGCATGTAGGAGACAACACACTATGGGAGATAAAGAAATACACAACCCTATATTATTTACCAGTGCCTCACATTCTCTTCCCAAGAGAAATGAGTGATGATAGCTTCGAAAGGATAAGTCAATGAGAGGGGTGGTCATCTCTCACTCACAACTGCCAGAAGGGCCCCAGGTCTCACTATTTCACGCGCAGACAAATCAACAGCTTAACGGGAAGCCGGTGCCGCTCGGCTGTGTGCAGGATGGGAGCCTGCCCGGCTCTTCTCACCCAGGTTTGTGGCTGTGGAGAGGAGGAATCCCCTCCCGGAGCCCCCAGCCCGGGGCTGCGCTGCTCCCGCCCCGCTGTCCCCACTCCCAGCCATGGGGTGCCGGCTCTGCTCCCGCTGTTGGCACCAGTGGTCATGCCCCTGAGAGCTGGTGATGATCTGCTGGGCACTGGGAAAGCCCAGAGCATCCCTCAGGGCTGGGGCTGGTTCCAGTTTGGTGGCTGCACTCTTCTCTTGGGAATAACTCCCTCTACAGCACAGAGGCCACTGTCCCTCCAGTGCTGGTGGGATGAACTGGTTGGGTCCGTTTCCATCACCAAGGGGCTGGGAGGTGCCACCCCTCCAGGAAGCTCTAATGGGAACGATCAGGGACACGGCTCCGAGCTCTCCTCCGAGCTCACGGTGCCGCAGGAACATGCGCGTCCCACGGGGACAGCCGGTGCCGACGCCTGCTGGTCCCAGTTCCCAGGGGAGCATCCTCGGCACAGCAAGTCACGGCAACATGATGCCATCTCTCCCTACATAGGTTTAAACAACAGCAATCATAATTAACCCTGCTAATTAATCAGGGCATAACATATTAATTGCCAGCACGCCAGGCTCCAACTGAGCAGGTGCTGTGTGGGAATCTCACAGGATAACGAACTGATGCCGGTGCCACGCGGCGCAGAGTGCACATCGCCGGCAGGGTCAGGCTTGTCAAAACCCAGCGCCTGGCCCAAAACCACCGCCTCTCGGTGTCGCTGCTACAAACAGGCGGGTGGAGTACGGGGTGCAGGGGTGCGAGGCAGGGAGGGCGGTGGGAAGGGGGGAGCTGTGGCTGCCCACCCTGCTGGAGCTGCCTGCAGAAAGGGGCTTGGGAAGGATGGGATGGGATGGGATGGGATGGGATGGGATGGGATGAGATGGGATGGCCAGGGTGGTCCTGCAGTGTGGGCAGCCGGAGTTCAGCACCGACACGTGGGATGTGAGGCTTGGCAGCAGGTAGCTGCTGTTGGAACCAGGCTGGTCGGTCCGTCACCGCGGCACACGGTGCCTGTTCAGTGCTCTGACTGCACTCCCTGACTGCTGCAGGCANGCCAGGTCCCGTCCCTGCTGCGTGTCACCACGGCACACGGTGCCCGTTCAGTGCTCTGAATGCACTCCCTGACTGCTGCAGGCAGAGGACGGATTTAAGAAGCCCTGGCACCTGAGATTTATCTGGCAGAGGAGTAGGTTCAGATTTAAAACTTTCTTTTTTAACTTTTTTAAGCCCCCGGACTCCCCTCCCCAGCCTGGTGCAGGACATCCCCCAGCCCACGCAGCCCAGCAGAGCCCAGGCAGCGGAGTGCAGGGGCTGGGACACGCGGGTGGTGGCACTGGTGGTGACAAAGCAGCCGTGCGCTGGGGGACGGTCCCATTGCCACCCATGCTGGGGGGGGAGCCTTTCCTAGCGACCAGGGCTCTGCTGGGCAGAGGCGGGGGCACAGGCTGTCACGTCTCTGCATCAGGATGGTGGAGGTGAGCCAGGAGCCTGCATCCTGTGCGTCCACCCTCACATCCCTGGTATTTCATAAGGTTTTATTTAGGGCAGGAGCATTTACTAGGACTGCCCAGGACCCTCTGTGATCTGCTTCACCATTGTTTAGTTTAATTGTCCTAAAATTGGCAATAGATTAAAAGAAAATAATTATCCCTAATTATGTTAATTAAATGGCTAATTCATTAACGAGCTTAACGTCTTTTACTTGGACCATCTCTGCTCCGCGGGATCGAGGCAACGCCAGGCGCATGCTGCATTCTGCGCAAACGGAGTTGCAGCGTGTTTGGTGCGAGCTGCACGAACGAAATCCCCTCATTATTCAGATGACAGAACAAAACTATAAATAGTGGATCGCAATTAAAATCAGAACAATTACTTTTTCTCCATTATGCTGCCTTTTGCACAATAGCAGCCTATAAAAGGAAAAGGCACGGTCCTTTCAGATATCTCTCTCTCTCTCCCCCCGTTATCCAGAACTGTAGCTGGCTTGCTAATTAGGAAGCTTTTGAATTAGATTATTTGCATGTCTGAACAGGGCTAGGGTATTAAACATCCCCGAGGACATACTATAATAACCTCTTCAGTGGCTTTTAGGATCCCTAAGGAACCAGGAACTCTGAAAAAACCTCCAAAAGGAGGGAAAGTGCATAACGATTTCATCCAATTAGGTATGGATTAGTCGGCTCTGTGTCTTTGAATCCTGCTCACCGCGAGAAGGTGTTCTCCTTCAGGAACATTTGACAAAATCATCGGGGAAATTATAATGCAGTGCCTAAATGAAATCGCAATACCTTAGTTTCTCCTCCAAGAAAAAATAAACTACAAAATCAATACAGCGGTGTATAAAGCAAAAAGAAATGCACCAGTCGCTTTATTGCTTGGCTGCGAGCACAGCCTCTGTGTTTATAGCATCCACGAGCGACTATCAAAGTCACACTCCAAAGGACAAACGCTGCTGCCGCTACGATTGGCTACAGCAGATTTTAATTTTTAAACACCACTGGTATTATCCTCCTCGCAATGGCTTTGCACACTCTCCCAGTTCTGAGAAATCACCAGCCCATTTCATTTAACCAGGCAGCCCCAGCCTCAGACACAGCCGGGGTTTGGTACCACGGGGAGGACACGGGTTTGGTACCGGGAACCGGTCCTGGGGGTGTGGATGCTGCTGCCTGTGCTGTCCCCGCAGGCACGGCGGTGCTGCAGAACGGGAAAAAGGGAAAGGGCAGCACGGGCAAGGGCAGCCGGGGCAGGGATCGGCCAGTGCAGGCAACTGGGCAAGCAGGGCGAAGCTGGGGTTTGGGGTTTGCACTGAGAGCCCATTGATTTTCCTCCTTCTACTTTTTTTTTCTTTTTCTTTTTTTTTTTTTTTTTCCTTCAGTGCCGAGATGTAATTTGAAGGCACTGGAACTGGAGGTTCGTGAGCAGTACGATTATTACGAGATGCCGGCGGAGGTAAGCCATGCTGATAGGAGTGTACCTGCAGGGACCACTCAGTGTCACCTCTCCGCACGGCATCCCGCTGCGGGGATTGGAAGGCCGAATATTGGTGTCTAATTGGAATGGATTTCCAGAAGAGCAATAAGAGAAACACCGAGAAAACGGAAAGTGCAGCACTAAGCTTTGTAAATCAGAAAACGCACAGATACCCTGCCCATGCTGGGGTTCGTACAGCCAGTGCATGGCTTTGCACATCTGGAGCCGGAGGGTTCAAG